>JAPYZK010000759.1:0-27936 GCA_030522785.1 Platygaster equestris
TTTGACCATTTGAATTAGTAATCGTTGTTTTGACTACTCAAATAGTCATTCTCCAATGGATTACTCCCGATAATAGTCAAATTCGACTATTTGACTAGTAATATTTTGACTAATTAGGATTAGTCAAATCATTTGACTACAAATTAGTCAATAATTTGACCATTCGAATTAGTGGTTTTAGCTTTTGACTGAAAAAATATTCATTATTTAAATAACGACTATTTCGAATAGCGTAATTCGACTATTTCAATTAGTCGTCCATAATGACTATTTCAAATAGTCAATTTCTACTTTTTTATTAGTAGTATGTTGACTACTAAAATAGTCACATTTAGGGGATTGATGTCAGATAGAACTATTTCGATTAATCACTTCCGACTTGAAATACGTTGATTTTAAGTATTAGGATTAGTGTAATTTGACTATTTCAATAAGTAAAAATTGACTGTCAGTTAGTCAGATTTAACTATTTCGATTAGTCACTTTCGACTTGTAATATGTTGATTTTAATTATTATAATTTATAATTAGTGAAATGTGACTATTTTAATTAGTAAAATTGGACTATGAATTAGTCAGGTTTAACTATTACGGTTAGTCAATTTTTACCAACACAATTAGTATCATATAACTACAAATTAGTCAATTTTGACTATTTTAAATAGTCGACTCGTTGACTATTTCATTATCGAATTTGACTATTTCATTATTAAATTTGACTATTTCCAGTAGTCACGTTTGACTAACTGAATGAGTTTATTTTTGACTATTTTCAGTAGACAACTCTATTTCACTAATTCAATAAGTCATTTTTGACTATTTACTAGTAATGTCTTTCCCGCTAGACCAGTTAGTCAAATTTGACTATAAATTAGTCGAATTTGACTGTTTCAGAATGAGAGAATAATATTATTATTATTATATATTACATAATATTATGATCGATTTGTCGTACATGGACGATTTTTCAGCTCTTACTCCAGAATAAATTGATTTGGCAATCGACGATAGCCATTATATCATACTTCCATTTAACTCCAGACAAATCCATAATGTGTATAATAATCAGTACTTTCAAATGTAAAACACACCGTTTTTCACACAGTCCTAATTTATTAATAAACTATAATAATACTAGCTGCACTAATCTTAATTGCTGTTCGAAGTGAACTAGTGCAGATGCATAATTTATAATGTACTTTTCAAATGATGGTTCAAAGTTGTAGGTACATAATGAAGTGAACGATGATGGAAACGAAGCTTGCGAGTATCATTATTATCACACTAGTGAATTATTGGAATAGTTCAAGTTGCGGTGTAGTGCTGTCATTCCGTATCTGGTTTTGGGCTTTTCCTTCTGCTGGATCCACCGGTGCGTTTTGGCTTAGGGGGTGGATTTTCCAAAGCATCCAATTCTTGGTCAGTTAATACACCTTTGTACCAGTCCTTGCTGTAATTATTCACAACAATGAATCATTGTTCATTATTTTTTCAATTTAGTAAATTTCCCGATGATGTGAGAATTTATTTTCGCTAGTACCGAATGATTTGGAAGTATCATAAATATCATTCTCAACAATTCCGTAAAATTTGAGGTTAGTTCACACTCTGTGATTATGTTGGGTTTCGTGAGTACGGTCAGTTGGAGCCAATAAATTAACCAGTTGCTACTGTTTTTCATCGAAATTAGGAGCAATTATTACATTGGCTTCAAGTGATCGAATATACTTACGAAACTCAATTCCGTACAATTTTCAACACTTATCAAAAATTGGACTCTAATGTTGAAAATTTTTCGGAAAATAAAATTTGATGACATTGAAATTGACAATAAGGGGAAATAATGTGTGATAGTTTAAAAAATTATAAGTAATGCGACTAACCACTCTGGAATGTTTCTGGCCCAGTCACATTTTCCTGTGCTTTCATCGAAAGCTTGACCGAGCTTGCAACCGCTTCGTCGCGGAATTTCTCCGTTGACGCAGACGTAGAAATATTGGCAGTCTTCTAGGTCGGGATAACGAGGGTGTGTTGCTGCGACTGATGACTCGACCTAAAGAAATTTCGAAAATTATTGACTTGAACTGCAATTTATTCTTCCAATTTTGTTTGCTTTTTGAATATTTTCCTAAAATTGCTGAATTTTTCAGCAATTTTGAAGCAATTAAATCTTGAAATCATTGAAAGTTGATCATCAGTTTTGTGTAGTTTCTAAGCATTTTTTCGTAAATCGTGATGAATTTTTGGAGAATAGAATATTCTGGAATGTATAATCTTTCAGTGTTATTTTATTCTCTTGATTTATTCTTGAAGATAGTGAAAAATCTTTTTCGAAATTGCAGGACTTGAGAGAGAAGATTGCATTGTTTTGCCTATAATATTATACTCACAACTGGACACGTAAAATTGAAAAGTTCCCTAGAGCCACAGCCTTTTTTCTGGGCCTCGTCAGCCCAATTGCAAATGCCAGTTTTGTCCGAATAAACTAGACCGTCGGGGCAAGTGATCATATTGAATTTTCCGTCGACACAATAGTAAAAAGTGTTGCATATCTTAGCGTCTTCGTGGGCGAAGTAACCGTGCAATCGGGGGCAGTGGAGACTTGGTTGAGCTTTTTCTGTAGTACAAAAAACATTATTTTTCATTTTTTCGTTTCGTCGTCAATTTTTTTGAAATTGGTGCACTCTTCTTCACTAGTAGTGAAGAAGAATGCAAATTCTTACATACAAAAAAGGACAGAATTTATCATATTATGATAATTAGAGTTGACAGAAGAGCTGATTTTTCAACTAATCATGTCAAGTTCGGGACATTCCGAGACTTGATGAAATTTCTCAGCAACACTTGAAAAATTCTCGAGACTTTTTCTTAATAGATACTCGGAAAATGTGTTAGTGAACATCGGAAACTCGCGTAAATTCGACTTTCTTGTAAGCAAATTTCAACAATCATTCTTTAAAATAATGAGAAATTCGGCATTAGCTAGTGCGTTTTTGTACCGAAAACTTACGAAGTTTAGTTCGTTTCGTGCAATCGATATTGAAGGGTAAATCACATTTTTCCTGTGACGGATCGAAACCATTGAAAACCAAACCGTCGGGGCACAGTTTTTCCGTCATTCTACCGTCCCTGCAATCGTAATATTTGTCGCATTGTTCGGCGTCCGGAAAGAAACCGTTGGGTTCCGGGCATTCATCAGCGATATCGTCTGGATATTCTACCTCGTCTTTCACTGCCGATTGCTGCTGCTGCTGCTGTTGCTGCTGCTGCTGCTGCGTCCTTTGAGCAGGAGAAACGACTGGTTTTGGGTGGTTTCGATTTACAGGTTCTGCTTTTCTCGACGCGGCACTGGCTGCGCCTGCTTGAACGTATTTTTCATACATTTTTCAATCGGTTGAAAATTCATTTCATTAAACATGAAAATCGGGCACTTTTGCCGGAGCAAAAAATTTGGCAACGAAAACTTGCAATTTTTTGATTATCTGCATTTTTTATCATTAATTACGCGATCTTTTAGTCGTTTTGTATGATCCCCAAGTTTGCCGATCTATATTAGTTGAATTAATTTCTACAAATGGAATAAATTTTTGATTATTATTGTCACACGAACTCCGAGAGTTTGCAGTCCGGAAATTACCGGTGAAAATTAAATGTCCACGACGCCACTGCACGAAAGAAAGAATTAACATTATTTGAAAGTATTCTCAAGGCGAAATCGGGTCGTCCCTGGGGCCTGGACGATGCATGTTGAGCTCTAGTCGCGACCTTGCGAAGAGAAGAAAGGGAGAAAGTGTAAGAAACTGAAAGTGTCGAGAATCCGAAGATTGTTCAACCTCTTGTCAATTTAACATAAACGAAAGGGCATTTCATGTACAATTTTGCATGAAACAATACCATCATCTCTCGGAAAAGGTCAACTTTCGCAAATATAAATAGCGAATAGCACACTTTCGTAATTCAATAAAATTCGAGTCGTGTCCTTTTGTTCGGCAAATAAAAAATTTTTATATTTTGTATAAACTTCAGGAATGTATAATATGAAATTTTTCAAATTTCTGCAATCGTATTTGTATTCGAGTGTACACGAAAATGGAGGGTTTTTTAAACACCATGGCATGGGTGTTTAAACTTGAACGAAACTTACCTAGAGAACATAAGAGGCACAGTAACAACTTGTTCCTCATTTCGTTAAATCGAAGAAAGTGCAGACAGCTGACGTAGGGGAAAAAGAATTGACAGCAGTCGTTGTGTGTAAATTGATGGAGCACGGTTGACGATGGATTATTCAGTGTGCAGATGACTAGAAACTACTGAGACTCACTGAGACTCGGAGGAGGATACCTTCACGGTATAAAGCCTAAAGGCTTTCTCCCCACTTGATCGCAGATACTCCTAACACCGGATTGTTGTAGCATTCGAGAGATAAAACGGACTCGAGATTATCACTTTTTTTCGTTTTTCACATGGTGAAGGAACAGGATATTTCTAAAAATAACTTTTCGCGACTTGGCGCAGGATCGAGTTTAGCAAAAATCAAACGAGAAAACGAGAATTCTCGAGGAATGCTATTTTGAAGTTTGCGGGAGAAAAACACTCAACTTGTAAGAGCATATTATTTTCTTATCTGCGCTCATTCGAATTATACGCCGAATTAATTTTTGGAACCACGAACAATTATTATTGAGACTTGTGAGCAATCTCGATTAAACATCGAGTTTTTTCGGTTATTCGGGTAAAATTATTCATCTCCCTACATTTTTTTGACTGAAAATTCACTCAATTCGGATTAAAATTCTGCAAATCAAGCTTGAGTTGAAATTTCATTCAAAACGAGTGGAATCTCGCTCATTTGAGAGTGATTTTTCACTTTACGAAAACATGTCGAAAATACAATAATTTTTTTGATCGAAATATTGCTCTAAAACTAGTGAAATTCCACTCAATTTGAGTAAAATTTGTCACTCAATCTAGATTTGCTAGATTGCTAGATTTCACTCGAATATTGAGTGAATTCTCACTCGAAAAAATTTAGAGAGATAATGTGTACTTGATGTTTTGCATCAAGTTTATACGAAATTTCTTGACTTGCTTCAAAATTTACGAATATGCTTGAATGATGTAAAAATGCTCCGAAATTCGCGGATACAATCAACAATTTTTAAAAGTTGACGATGAAAAATTATCAACAGTGAAAATCTTGCAAATTTACGTGAGTGTTGAGAAATAGTGAGAAATTATGAAGCGTGTGATGAAATTGCGATCAATTTTTCCATATACTACAAGGAATAAAAAAATGCATGCGTTTTACTCTTAAATTCATCAGCAATTAACGTTAATTGTGTGAAACGAACATGTTTCGAAATTAACTAGGAATCTTCGAAACTCGATACAATTTTATAGGAATTGAAAAGAAGTGAATTGATATAAAGTACAATATTTGGAGAAATTTTCTGCCCACATTCTCGATAGTCCAGGAAAAACTCAACAAATTTCTCCAAGTATATTTCAAAATTCCCAAAAATAAAAGAAAACATCTTTCAAAATGACAAAATGTTCATCAACAATAAACTTTCTACGAAAAGCTTTTTCTCATTATAAGAAGCACATCATCACGTTTTTCATCAAACTTTCTTTTAAAAAAAACATTGAAAGTTCACCAACAGTAGTCAACTTTTTTTGGCAGCTTATGTAAATATATCATGATGTATCAAAAAATGGTACCATCCCATTTTTACGTAACGACGTTTCAAAGTTTCTTTTCTCTTTTTATAAACCTCTGAAATTTACTTTTTCTATAGAAAAAGCAAATTGTGTATACAACAAAAATGTTCTGTACAGAATCAAGTTTTTAAAAAATGATTAACTGAGTATGAAAAAAATGTCGGAATTCGTAGATGATTGAAAAAGTGCTCAGCACAATCGTAAAATGTTGATAATTTTATATAGCTATAAAATGCCCCAAATCATAGTAATTTTTCTAATAGGGTGAGAAAGTCCCGAAATCGAGAAAAGAATTGATGAAAATTTGTAAGTTTTTTTATTTATAAAATTGCCATTTTTTCTTCAATTTTCACGTGGCTTATCTAACTTTTCAACTCATTAAAAGCTCTTGTTCTATAGGAAAATTTCTCGATCGAAAAAAGCAAGTCAGCACCAGCAACTCCAACAAAACTAACCGAAGAAATTATTTGGGCCTTTTTCCCACTTATCGTGGATCGGGTAAAAGTGCGTACAATTTCTAGACCGTTTTCACTGTTGCTGCTGCTGCTGCTGCTGCTGCTGCTGCTGCTACTATGTATCTTACATAAACGTGGTTCTAAGAGAATCAACGATCCACTGATACACGTAAGTGGGGAAGTTAGGTGAAGTGGGGATATCGAAGTATACCCTTTACACGAGCTTCATGATCGCAGTCAATTCGATTGAGACAGTATTCCAAAGATTCTCCAAAAGTCACTGACTCCTTTTTGCCAACATTTCCCATTTCTATTTTATCCTTGTTTTCGTGAAGATGAATCGGCTAGGACTCGCAGTGCTGCTTTCCATGCCATTTTTAGTATGTGAGTGTTGAAACATCGTAAGACAAGTCAAATTAATTATTAAAGCTCTTTCTTAATTTCACCACCATCACCCCAAGTTTTCCTTACTTTATTTCTTTATTTCGTATTCAATCATTCACATTTCTCGGCGGTTTTGAAAGTATCCTTGAAAAAATGGGCTTGGAAAATTGATTATTTTGTTCTGGGTGTGGGGAGGGGGAGGGGGGGGGGGGGTGGTAGTCAAGAGGATAGGTACTTTTTTTTTAGTAGTTCGACAAGAATTTTCTTTGAGCTATTGGTTGTTTTGAAGCCATGCCATTTTGAGTATCTTGAGCGTATAAAAATTGTAAGATGTAAGAAAATGCACAGCAGTTTTACCTCATCAATTTTACTACCGTGTTCCGGAGTTTTACCAATTTTGATATTCAACTATATTCACCTTTTCCGTGGATTTTGAAATTATTATCGAATACCGGTCATTGAAAATTGTGATTTTTGTGGTGCGAAGGGAGGTTGGGGTTGAAATTTTGTAATATTGTACACTTTTTGTGAAAAATCGTGCATTTTTGAAATTTTTTACAACACTTGCCTTCGAGTTGTTGGTTGTTTTGTATATGGAAATGTGGTGCGTATGTAACGTGTATTTGAAATGAAGACTGGGATGCATGATTTTAGACTGGAGAAAGTAAATTCATCGAGTTCATCGGCCTCTTTCTCGCTCTGTACTCTTTTTCACTCTCTCTCTCTCTCATATTATATATTTCTCAAGAAGTTGTTTCCAAATGTGTCCATGCACGAAATTTCCTTTTTGGGGATGATTGCCAAATTTTCGGAATTTTCAACACCACGATACTTTAATTCAGTTCGTAACATCTTGAGTAACTTTCGGATTTTTCGAGATGTTTTGATGAGTTTTTTCCTCTTAAAAAATATCTCTACAATTTTGTTACCGCGAATTCGAAGTTGTAAATTTCAACAGATAATCAACTGGGGCGTTTTCCAGTATTTTCTATTATTTCTCAAATTTTTCAACGATATACGTGATATTTCAGAAATTGACCAAGTTTTCCAACATTTTTATGACATACAAGAAAAATATTTCTTTGGAAACTCGTATGGTGAGATTTTTAGATAATTTTAAACATGTCGTTAATGAGAATTATTATTTATTACTTTCATATTGATAATAATTATAGAATATACGTCAAAAGATAGTTTATTGCTATGAAAAAATATACCTTCTCCAAGCTTGAAGATGCAGAACAATTTTCTACAATTTTCAAAAATATTGGCAAATTTTCGAGTTGGAATTTTTTTCAACAGTACTCGAATCTTCGTGAATTCAAATCAAAAAACGTAATTTGAATTAAAATTATTGTTTAAGGTGATTATTTTTCATTACGAAATCATAAAATGTATTATCATTAACTCCGAAAAATTCATCATTTCTCCCTTTTTAAAAAACGTACTTCAGAAAGTAAAGAAAAAAATTCATCAATTATATACGTGACGAAATTGCATACAATTTAAATATCGGAAGATAAGTTGCCCGATGATGACAAGCCATTTAAACTGATTCGTCGACTTGACTGGTTATAAAACCATGATATCTTGTTGTGAAATTCTAATGCTGTTGGTAAAAAAATTTGGTTAGTATTCAGAACTGGTATTTTCGAAAGGTGCATGAAATTCAATCCAACCACCAAGTGAGGCACAATGATCACGATGACGAATAAACATAAAATCCATTTCACCACTTACATTGTTCAGTATAAAAATTAACAAAAGTTGATCTTTCTTTGCGTGCACGGATAAACGCAGATACAAATAACAAAATTGCTTGGAAAAGTCCTGGTACATGGTGACGACATAATTTTTTCACATATCTAGAGAAAGTGAATTACTTATGCAACGAGTAGACAACTTGATCAATGATCGGACACCGATTATTATTATTACTATTTCCGTAAAGAACTTAAATATTACAGCTATGATGTACACAATTTCGTTATTATTATTATTATATAGTGTATAAAAACTCAATGACGATCATTTTGAGTCAATTAGATTCTAGCAAAATGCTTAAGATTCACGAGAGGGATGACCATATTTTTGAATATTGTGAGCAGTTCAGATATTGCTAAACAATTGTGAAAATGTGCAGAAATGTCTGGAGAATGAGGAAAGTTGTGAATTGTGTCTAAAAGTAAAAAAAATACTGAATGAAAATCCTCAGTATCAGTTTATTTTGATGATGTACATAATTGTTTAAAAGCGAATTTATTCGAATTTAATCGAATAATTGAAGATGAACTCCAAATTATCGAATTGGAGGGCAAGAATGAAAACGACCAACAGAATGAATTTTTCAAACAAGCCAAGAATAGAACTTGTTGCAGCTCACGTTTAAAACTTTCTAAACTGCAAATGTCAGAAAGAACATTATTTCTGTTGGCGCCGAGCTCGTCGTTAATCGTTTTTCATTGCCCAATTTATATACTCGCGCAGCAGCAGTTGTGAAGTCGTTAGAAAATCTATGTGAAAAAATTTTACGAAAAATGAAGTATCTTCCGCAGAGGATCTCCAAATTTTAACGGTTCCATTTTTCAAGCTTTGACGATATCGCCTTCAGTCTTTTGGATAATACGCATTTTTTTCAATTTTTTAAATTCCAGTCTTATTATCATCATCGACGATCTTCAAACGATTCCTTCAATTTATTTCAACAAGAAAATTTGATGAATTCATTTTTCCTCCAGATGGGGATTACGATTGTTCTGGAAAAAAGGATGGCCAGTACGAGGATAAAATTCAGTGCGACAAATATTACGAATGTGATCAAGGAAACTCGTATGTTAAACTTTGCCCCGACGGTCTCGTGTTCGACCCATTGAATAGAAAGATCAATAAATGTGATCATGTTTTCAATGTCGATTGTGGAGATCGATTGGAATTGCGTGAGTTTCCGCATTTTTTTTTTTTTTTTTTTCGAATCATTTTAAAACGTGTCCAGAGCGTATTTTCAAGCAAAATATAAAGTTTCCTCACACTGGGAGCGAACCCACAACCTGTAGCTCCATCTTCGGAGAGTTATTTTCGCTCCACGCGCGAGAAAAACTTTTTTTTTCTTCCAAAAAAGCGGCTGTTATCATCAGGAAAGTTATTAAGAGTGACTTTAAAAATCCATAAATTTCGTACAGAACCTCCCCAGCCCACGAAAAAATGTCCGCGTCGCAATGGATTTTTCGCCCATCCGGACCCTTCGGTGTGTAACGTGTTTTTCAACTGCATCGATGGCGAAGCTGTTGAAATAACGTGCACTACCGGTCTTCATTTTGACGAGTACTCTGGAACTTGCGTGTGGCCTGACAGCGCCGGGCGAGAGGTGAAATGTCATTTCACATATTATTTTCTTCCTTATTCGTCATCATCATCATCGTCATCATCATCACTTTCATTCATCGTTTCGAAGCTAATTTTTTCCGAGTCTTTAATTCCATTCCGAGTATTCTTATATATGCCTATGATGAAATTCGAATCGTTATTAATGATAGGCATAACGATGTTGTACAATAATTAATGGGAAATGATTCGATGTGGGAATTCGTTAGGGCTGCGGGGTCGTTGGGAAAAAATTGGATGACGGTTTCGAATGCCCGAAAGACGCGGAAATCGACTTTCGCGGAATGGTCGTCGATCATCCGAAATTCCAGCACCCGGAAGACTGCCAAAAGTTCTATGTTTGCTTGAACGGAGTAACGCCCCGCGAACAAGGGTGCAGTGATGGTACCGTCTACAACGAGGAGAAACAAAAGTGTGACGCTCCGGAAAACGTACCAGGCTGGTACGTCGTAACTTCGTCGAAATACACATCATTTGCCGCGTTTTCGCAAGATTCTTTCAAATTTTCCAATTCCATTATAGACAACTATTATTTTGGACATGTACCAACTGCAACTACTCGATTTACATTTCCAAGAGTTTATGCAGAAATTATTTTATTCCTCCAATAGATGTAATGTCCATTGAACAATCGAGAACGAGAAAGTGAAAAAAATTGTATGAAATTCTGAAAATTCCATCACTTTTCAGTGGAGGGCTATGCAAAAATTATTCTCCAAAAACTTGAGGATATTTTCAGAGTTGCAAAAGCCCTGCTGATTCGAGTCTTAAAAAATGCTCTTCGGATGTGAATTTTTCTCAAGCGTTCTCTGTTATTAATTTTACAGTGAAGACTGGTACAAAGAAGATGACAAAAAACAACAAGGTTGAGAATAATGCAGTCCACGACATCGATGTTGTCCCGCATCGGGACCTGTCGGCCTGAACATCGTCGAATCGAATGTACTGTTGTTATTAAATTAGCTTTAGTCAAGTAATAATAACCACGAAAAATAATGGTCGCCACATACTACGGAATATTATGCGTTTTTTATTTATACAGTTCGTGTATTTATAATGTTACTGATAAATGAGTGAATTTGTACCTGAGCTTAGTGTTGCAACTTTTTTTTTTTGGAAGTGTCTATTAACACGCACGGGCACCTAACGTGCACCAACGTGCACTTACGTGCCACTTACGTGCACCTAACGTGCACCTTGCATGCGTGCACTGAATGTGCACGTTAGGTACACGTAAGTGCACGTTAGGTACACGTAAGTGCACGTTAGGTGCACGTTAGTGCACGTTGGTGCACGTTAAGTGCCCGTGCGTGTCAATAGACACTTCCTTTATTTCTGAGAATCGGAAGTAGGTGATAATACGTATGAAAAATGGACCCAACCGTGAATAAAAGTTTTAACAATTAGTGTGGAAAATGTGGAGGCAATAATTTTTAAATGGTATTTTCAAATGACCATCACGAAAATAAACGATCATAAACGCGCTTTCAGAACCGTAGATAACTGCAGACCGACGAGGGTGCAGTTGTGGGCTTGGAAAATAAAAGTCGCAAGTCTGGCACACATGGTCACTCGGAATTAAAGATTTATAGTCATTCCAATTTTAAGATTTCTGCACGAATCTTGATAAAAATGAGTTTTTATACTTGTTTTATGAATAATATCCATTTTGTATTAAAATTTGGTCTTTCACAAATTCGACTCTCGTTTATTACTCAGCTTCACCCTCGAAATAAGCTTTTTCAAAAATATAACTGGAAATGGTATCAATAACATGATAGTTTATCCGTCTAATCGACAATTTTTGCCTACTTTTGGAAATCCTTCGCAGATGAAAAAAATATGCAAAAAATGTTAAAAGTATTGATAGATTCTTCCCGCACTTTGACACTATTCGGAGGTTTTGGCAATTTTGAATTGAAACTCTCAAATCCTATTACTACGAAATTCGATGAATTTTCAAAGTCAATAATCTTGTGAATTGCACCATATTTTGATTCAAGTGTTTTGACATGTCCAAAAATTCAAACGTTAGATTGAATATCCGATGTTTGGAATCAAATATCCAAAAATGGCAAGTTTCAAAAGATTATGATGCGTAAGTACTCTAATATCTTGATTAGAGCGTGAACATTATCTTGGTGATTCGAGCGTCAACATTATGTGAAGTTGATAAAATTAAATAATCAAATTCAACTCACGGAATTTCAAATATGGCTGCACGTTTGCAAGTTCGAATACCTAAAAATTCGATCAATTTCACTACAATTGTTGATTATTGAGACACTAGGATTAGAAAATTTTGAGAATGCCATTTTGTGAAATATCTGAAAATTTGTTGAATAGTGAATTTTGACTGAAAGTTTAAAAATCTCGCCGGTACGTTAAAAGTCATTTATGAATTTGTTACTGGTACAATATTCCGGAGATTCCCAAAAACTTGAACGAGCGAGGTGAACACAAAAATTCGTTATCCTACTTGCTCGGAAAATTTCGCCGGATCTCAAAGTAGAACGCAGGTTATTTTTGTTGGACATGATATTTCTCCGAGTCGCTGCAAAGAAAAAAATGCTCTGCAAACAAGGTTGCCTCCAACATTTTTTCATGGGTGCATA
Source organism: Platygaster equestris (assembly GCA_030522785.1). NCBI lineage: Eukaryota > Metazoa > Arthropoda > Insecta > Hymenoptera > Platygastridae > Platygaster > Platygaster equestris. The sequence goes on from JAPYZK010000759.1 coordinate 12,556, forward strand.
ATTGTTTAAGAAATCAACAAATTAATAGACGAAAAGTTATAATATTTCGTCGCTTGAAAATGTTGAGCGATATCTTTATCATTGAATGAGCTATACGTGCAGCAGGGAATCATCATGATGTTGAGAATTCCGGATAAAGTGCAGCAGAGTTGTTGAAAAATGCTCGCCGCACAAAGAGCATGAAAAAGAAGACGAAAGAGAAGAAAAAAGTCGAATGTGAGAGGAATTTCGCGGATTGAGGGTGGTGGGAGTGTGATGCAGCAGTCGCTATCCTTAAAACGCGCACTACTAGTAGTCCTACTTGTTAGTCTTATAAATCAACACTCGAAAAAGCAGAGGCCCGTCGTCGAACATGAAAATTCCTTTATTCGTTTATTCGGTCATTGTCGCCTGCTTGGGCCCAAGCGTTGTTTCCCAAAAGGGAGGCGGACTGGAGCAGTTCCAATGCCCGGAGCGCAAAGGCTTCTATCCCGATGAGGAACAGTGCGATCTTTATTTCGCTTGCATCGATGGAGAAGTCGAGGAACGACTCTGCAAGGACGGACTCGTTTTCAAAGACGACAATCCGAAAAAGGAACATTGCGATATACCGGCCAATGTTCCTTGCGGCGAGCGCAAGCTTTTGCGTGAGTACATGATAATTATTTATTATGTAAAGGGCCCCCCCCCCCCCCCTTTATTTTTCTCTATTATACGACCAAACCTCCCGGCCCCTTTATTCCTAGTAGCTCTGCAAAGTCTCCAAAATATGTTGACAAAATAATATCGAAACAATACTGACAATAAATCAGTAGTAGTCATGGACTATTCAAATCTGAATAGTGTTTTAGCTCCTCCATGAAATAAAAATTATTCCAAATTCGCCACTGGATTGTCCATAACACCTTACATATTTATGTATTTATAACATGGAGTGTTCACTGAGCAGAACCAGCTGCGTGACGATGTTGTCTTTAATAGTGCCATAAATCCTTAAATCAGGTGGTAATTAACGTAATTAGTAGGCTTGATCAGTCTGCAGCCCCTACTCGTCGTCGATATCGCGTGTACGCCGGTACTTATGAAGAAGACGTTTCGTGCCCTTTTTTTGGGCGTACTTTCGAAGCTTCGAATGTTATGACGCTCGTATTTGGGTTGTATATTGGTTTTTCTTTTTTTTCGAAACGGAGAGTTGATTGCGTTGGAAATGTTGAAATTATAGGAAATGCAAAGAATTGTTGCCTAAATTTCGAAGGGTTCGTGCAAGTTTAGCAACTTTTGGGAAATCATTTGAATACACATTTTCCTTGATCATGTCGTCGCGACAATATTTTCAATTCCAATTTTCTGTTGTAATTTTTGAAAACTCACGAATCTGCACCCTAACATAATACACTTACTAAAGAGTGGAATGCGAATATTGCCATCAATTTGCTGATGGATAAACTGTTACAAATAATAATTTACTGTCAACATTTTTCCATGAATTAACTTTTGCCGAAAAAGTGGGACATTTTTGTCACTGGAACCCAAAATAAGAGACTATAATACGTGAAAGAAGAAAAAATGCTTGATTAGTTATTTACGGACTCCCGCTGCTAGGCGTATAAAAGTCTATATTATCTAAATGACTTGGCGCAATAAAATTGAAGATTAAAGCAATTAAAGCAATTAAAGCAATTAAAGCTAGCCAATAAGTAATGCAAGTGCAGAGTAGCCGCCTTTTCCAGGCCAATCAGGCTCGCCCCCTCGCCTCAACAATTACCAGCTGAAGCAACCCCCATTAACCCGCCATTAAAAGCAGCTCCCGCGATATAAAAGTAACGATATTCATAACAGTTACGCCTTTGCGTGGCGCTGCTGAAAAGTGCATCGAAGCGTATTTTAAAACTTAAAATGATATCGTAGCTGATCCGAAACCGGTTGCCAAGGTCTTTTTTCAAGTTACACCGCTCGAAAAATAACATTCCTCGATTTCGTCGTCTCACATTCGTGAGATGCCGATTAATGATCGGCAATAAAATTTCCATTCGTTGCCCATATGTGCGCGATTTTTCGCCTTTTTTCTATCATCTGCGTAGATGACACACACGTTGTGTTACGACTTTCAGAGGAGCCCCAGCCGAGCCAAGATTGTCCGCGGCGAAACGGCTACTTCCAGCACGCGGATCTCACGCAGTGCGACAAATTTGTTAATTGCATCGATGGCGTCGCCCAAATAATGCCTTGTCCCCCGGGATTGATTTATGACGAAGCGAATATGAGCTGTGTTTGGCCCGTGGACACTGAGAGGTGCATAATTATACGATATCATGTGAATTATGTATATTATTGTTATGTTGATTGCAGATTGCACCTTCAATTCAGTGTCAATTGAGTAACATAATTTTTCTTCAGAGTATGTTCTGATACAAAACGCGAAATTCTCGATGATGGCTTCGTGTGCCCTCGGGGTAGAGTGCAAGATCCTTTCGGTAGAGTTCTTCCGCACCCGACTTACCCCCATTCGGAAGACTGTGCGAAATTCTACATCTGCAGAAATGGTATTCAGCCACAGAAAGGCCAGTGCGAAAATGGGACTGTTTACAACGAGCAATTGTTCAAGTGCATGGACCCTGAAGATGTGCCTGGCTGGTGGGTCATTTATTTTCCTGCAACATCTCCGAAAAAACTTCCGAATTATTTTTCATACCTATAATATATTCTATTCATTTGTTGTACAGCATAGGGGATGAGTACAGCCAAAATATATCGTGATAATTTTTTTCTTCTTTCCTTCTTTTCTTACAGCGAAAACTACTTCAAAAGTACATAGTTGCACGAGTGAAAAAATGGACGTCGTGATTCGTGATTCGTGATTTGGTTGATCGACAGAGAGTTCAGTACATAATTATTAAATTTGAAACGGAAAAAGTTGAGTATATTTTCATCATGTTGGAATGTTCATGTATGGAGTATTAGACTAAATAAATATGTATAACGAAATGAGACACAAACGTAGAAACTGTCATTTCACGAGTGAAAACTCAAAAGGTGTCAAGTGATTGGACGAGCTGATATTGAATAGACACTAATAAAATCGACACTCTCCGAATGTCGATTATTTATAAAATATTTTGCGACGAATAGTGTTTCATTCCACTTGACCGGGCGATGCGTTTTTCGCCTTTCAATCATATTGGAATAATCGCTAAACGAATGAATTGCTCAAATGAAAATTGCGTTATGTCGATGAGTTAAAAATAATGTACGATGTTACATCATTTCATGTTACTGAAACGCGAAACGTGCATTACGTAAAATTTCGATACGGATGAAGGTCGAATACGTCAATTAAGTTGGTGGTTTTTGGAAGTAGATGGAATTTTCAAATCATCAGTTTCGAGACACGTTGAAACGGTTTTTCTTCCGAATCGAATTTTCGAAAATATTCGGATAATATTTGCTGGGAATATTATAAAGAATAATTAAAACTCGTACAACTTTCCGAAGTTGCTGGAGTTTCAGTATCAACGAGACATTTTTCAAATAATATTTCAAAAACTTCTTAAATCAAGATTTTTATAAAATAACGATGATACGATTTTGAAATTTCGGTAGCGAAATCGCGATCCGATCAAGTCGAACAACATTCGGAAGTGAGAAGAATAATAATACAATAAATGCAATGGAAAATTCGTAAATTCGAGAACTGTGTGATAATGATTGATTGATGTGAAAACGCGCAGTATGTCAGCCTGGATGACATTATTTTTGGAAAACTCTGGAATCGTCGCGAACTTTGCCAAGCAAAGAAATCCAAGTTCCAAATCCGAAATAATTTAGCAGCTAGCACACAACACGACCCGCGACGCGTTTCGTATATATGTATCCATCGAATGAACAAACGAAGGTGGGGCTACTTAAAATCTGAAGTGAAGGGACAGCTCTCCAGCTACCACTTTTCAATCTGACTACTGCCAAGTTTAGTAGCGACTGAATCCTACCATGGATCACGCGAAAAGACTCGTTTTAGTGGCGGTTTTTGTCATATCACTCAACAGTAAGTACTCACAAATTATCAAAAAACGACTCATCATGCATCCCCAAGAAATAACATTTCTCCATATAAAAAATTCGGAAACTTGAAATGATTACTAACGAGGAATATTGCCAGCTCTCATATTATGAAGGTTATATTATTTTTTCTGTTAAAAACTGTAATGATGTCTAACTGTGTAATTTTCGAAATATTGTTCATGTTGGAAATCATTTTCAAAAGGAGGTTTTTTTTCTTTTTAACTTTCACTGTCGTCAACAGCTGCCATATGGTCGCATCTAATGACGTAATTTTTATCTCAGGAAATTCTGCATTCAAAAAACAACAATAAAATGGGATTATTGCAGGTAAAATAAAAAAATCGGGGGTAATTGTTCAGTTTAGCGGCTTGTCTAAAAAATGGGTCTATAACAATCCGATGATAGGAGTGTTTTCAAGTGTTGTTTAAGCAGGGGCCGATATAAAGTTTTGATAATTTTCGATAATTTCGTGTGTACGTAGGTTCGAAAATATCGAGTGATGCGGTCTTGTTGCCAATTTCCGGCTGCCCGGAGGCTTACGGGGAACAAACGTACCCACATCCAGAAAGTTGTAACGCGTTTTACTTGTGCGTAAATGGGACTTTTTACGAGGAGGTGTGTGAAAACGGTTTGCTCTACGATGGCCACGGTGCCGTGCACCACCACTGCAATTACCACTGGGCGGTCAAATGTGGCGATCGTCAAGCCGATTGTAAGTGCACCTCCTATTTTTCGAGCATTCGATTCATCCCATACTCAATTGCTTTGAATAATTTGTTTGAGTGCAACATTTTCTTTTGATCCAAGTTTTCGTAATATAATATCTTATTTCCATATTCAACTACAAAAACATAACGTAACGTGTAGTAGCATGTCATTTTTAGTCTTTTCGGAGGTTGTTGCTGCGAATATTTGACAATTTAACGAAAGTTGCATTACTTTTGAGAATAATTATTGTGGCATTCTCTGTCAAATTTTCGTAAATGGGATAATATTTGAAAATGTTGTCTCCTGGAAAATTCGAATCGAGTCGAAACTTTAGAGATGAAGAATCTAATGAAATTTAGCTGGGGCTTCCGATTTCTGTAAGAAAAAAAACGTGACAAGCCGGCGGCCTGCAGATTATCCAATCGTCGCGAGAATTTGTCAACATGTTTTTCTATCAATGTCAAGTGATGTGAACAATAATACGTCTATCTGTCTGTCTGGTTGATGTGCAGTGACACCTATAAGCTCGGAAGGATGCGAGTATCAATTCGGCTTGCACGCTGAAAGTGAAACCTGCAGCACGTCTTACATCAAATGCATCCACGGAGAGCAGCATAAAGCAGACTGTGACGCAGGATTGGTTTACGATGACAAAAGCCACTCCTGCATTTGGCCAGACCAACACGAACACTGCACCCCGGAAGCAATCATCGGCTTCGAATGCCCTCAAATTCTCCCAGCCCGTTCGCCGGCTCACAAATTTTGGCCTTTCCCTCGGTAACTAACTACATCTCTTCCGAATTTCTGATACTTTTTTTTTTCATACTCTGCTGCTCAGTCAATAATTTTTATAATATTAAACTCGTAAATGTTTCATTTTCCAGGTTCCCAGTGCCAGGAGATTGTGGGCGATTGATAACTTGCGTTGAAGGACACCCCAGATTGTTGACATGCGGAGATGGCAAACTTTTCGATTCGGAAACTTTGACCTGTTTGGACCCAGACGACCTACCGCACTGGTACTTCATCATATTATATTTTACATTCATCATCACATTCATACACAATAAATCCTCAATTTTATTATTCGAGGACTTGATTTTAAACATGCTACCTACTCATCTTTTATTTTCTTTCAGTGCTGACTAAATTACTGGATATTCAAAAAAAACGAGGAATGTCGTTTTAACTCGCAACAAAAAAAACGACATTGGGAAATAAAAAAACTGCGTGAAAGTTTTTCAGTGTTTTTCGTCATTCATAATAATCAAGAGTTTCTTATTTTTACATTTGAGTCGATGAAAATAATCAAATCAAGTCTGCAAAATAAATGCTCATCCGGCCGTATGCATGATGGGCTTGCAAATGTCATTTGACTGTAGCATGACAGTGGTGGAATTGTTTCTTATAATTCGTCATAAATGAGTGATGAATGTAACTGACTTTTATTTGCCAAATAAAGAATTCAAGCACTGTGTACTTCTGATCATACCTTCACTCTTTCTCAGCAGCTAGTATAGCCAAAAAAATTAAAAGTGATCTTTTTCATATTATAAACACGTACCTCGGTAGATTAATATTTGAATCTAAACAAATTCGTGATCAACAAGAAGCGAAATTGAAAAACGCACCAAATCTACCAGTGTTGTAGTTGTACAATTTTGTACATTATTCATAAATTTTTTAAATAATAGGAATAATAATATGACGTTCATATTTGTGGCATGAATTGACCGATAGCTATAAGTTGAATGTTTTATACGCTAATTTCCTTTTCTCTCTCACACGAGCAGTAAATTGCGCAAGTATAAAACATGTATAATTCTCGAGCCTATCCTTGAATGTTTCGATCGGTGCGTGATGGAAATGTCTTCTTTACCTCGGAAATATCTTCCATTTGCCGCCAATGTAGTAATGTAGATTCGTTATTTTCGAATTAACAGCTATTCTTTCGTTCAACTAAAAGATGTTCTGAATTCACACTCTCTAAAATAGATATTGCTACATTTTGTAATCCACATTCAAAGGTACCTGACAAAATGAAAAACCAACACTATTATATATATGTACAAAAAATAACAATTGTATTTTTCCAGGAAATTTCATCGTACAATAATCCATTTCAAACTTGGGGAACAAATATTCATAAAATATTTACATTTGTATCAAAGATAAAAAACGATTATAAAAGTGCAAAGGCCATGAAATAGGCAACATAAATGCATAACCACGACAATTATCAACGATGAAACTTACCAACTAGTTGTAATAATATTCGTTCAAGTAAGTACATGTACTTTTACGCTACGCCGAATCTGCGTCAAACACATTTTTTTATAAATATAATACGTGTCTCACATTTAAATGACGCACATTTGATTTTCGAATTTTTCATTACCGCAATAAAGAAAGTTTATGAATTGGCGAATGTTTTCGGTGACGAGAGTAAGATCCAATTGGAAAAGGGTGACTAAAATCCCATGTGGACAAATCATCTGGAAAAATTGACGAATTTTCGCGAAAAATGTTGGAAAAATTTGACACTATTGCTCAATGTTTGGAGCGCTCGTCGTTTTTTCAACTATTCGATCGAGTGTCGAATAAGAGCCGAATTTGTTTATAAACGGTGTACATACTCTTCTAACCGTGGAGGTTTACGAAAATGTTGTTGCTGGTAAAAACACGTCTGATGCAAAAAGCACGTTTTCCTCATTTTTATCACTAATTTCTGCGAGCAACAGAGGAAGCGTTGCTCAAACTATCTAAGCAAGCAGTCGAGTCTTGTTGGTTGTCGATCTTCCCCAGAGGATTTCGCGACATGGGATAGCGTTATTAATTGAATAATTAGTTGGGGCGATGCGATTAATTCCTAGGGCGATTTCTGATAGCGAGGGGAAGGCTTCCCGATGGTAGTGGAGGAACTCCTGGCGGAAGGTTCTCTTCTTCCGCTTCTTGCTCGTTCCGGTCGCCAAGGTCACCGTCGGGGGTTGCCGGTGTCGTCGGCACGTCGCAGTCTTCGGTCGGCGGCACCACGCACCTCAAGGACCGCCGGTCGAACACCAACATGGCCGGGCATCTCTGCAGTCGCGGATAACCGCCCTGGCATTGCCAGTACCGGTTGCACGATTTTCCGAGGGGAACGTTCCCGTTGGCGTCGTCGTTGCAAAGAGCTGGTGGACAAAATAATAATCCAATTATGTACCGTTTGGCTAACAATTTGAGTCTACCTATTTTTTCATTACGTAGATGCCAACTGTAAGTTGAACCGAAATCAGTCTACTGGCTAGTTCGATCGCACTGTCGCTAGATTATTATTTATCGAAAGAAACTCAATATTATTATTATTATTATTATTATCATCGTGTTGTTGACTTGAGCGGAGATAAGTTTCCCCATCAGCAGGTCATTCACATATGACATCGTTTGCAAGTCGATCAGTAACTGTGCTACACTTAAGCACTGCGGCGCGCCATCAGAGCACGCTCAATACACGTTCAATGTCAACATCACAGAGGCAGACTTTTTCAGAAAGAAAAATTGCATGCATACAATAATATGTATCATCAAATTTCATCAATGGAGATTAGTACTCGTTGCGTGAATTTGTAATGCAGACATGTAAACGATTACGAGGGAAAAAAATTCGCTACTCGGCTGCTACGCATTTGTCGGATACATTTTTTCTGCGGCGTGAAACTCGCATAAAATATGAAAAATATAGTAGCCACACCTTCGTCGACGTTAACGATGTTGAAACCACCTGCTGCACACGTACCATCAAAAGTGTGACATTCAGAAATGAGGTTATTCGATTTCACTTTCATGATTTGAGAAATGAAAGTGACTCCTGATTACGGAAAGATATTATACATTCATGGGCTTGCAGATAATAATAATCGATGTAACCTCAACACATGGAAAATGATAATAATAAGCGACCAATCGAATAAACAGTTCAATTCTGCTTTAGGCAATTAAATTACATCAAAATGTGAGAGTATTTTTGAAAATGTAGTAGTATCCAAGGTTTTTCCGAACTCTGCTGCATCATTGAGGGGTATCCTAGGAATGGTGGATTTTTTGTGAAAATTTTAGACGTTGGTATTTGCTCGGAAATTCGTTCGTCAACCGGAAAACAACGAAGTTGTGACCTGACGCTTATACCGCGCCGCGCGCTAATTATGCATGTATTTGTCTAATTTTTAATGCCAGAGTTTTCACAGAAATGACGGAAAAAATTTCAGAAATGATTCAGAAGATGATACTTTTGAATAAGACACTTGCATTTCCAAACAAAAGAATAGGTACACAAAAAGGAAAATATCGATCGTATCGTAAACTATAAGAGAAACTGACCTATTAGGAGTCGTAGTAAAAGTTTTAGTTAGCCTGGTAAAAGTAGGCGTGAAAGATTTAATGACTGTGACGAAAGATAATTCAATGAGAAAATGATGACTGTTTGCAGGACTTTCACTGATTATTCGTCAAGAATAAAATTTGCATTCCTCGGCCTCTTACGCATGGGAATTGCACATGCATTGGATGAAAAATCATCCGATTTGTACATCAGTCGAGTACAAATTTTATAATTGGTTAACCGAGTATTTTTCTTAATTTACTAGATATATTTTTCTGCCACTTTCAAGTGAACGCTGAAGAAAACATGGAATAATACCAAGTTTCGGAATGCATACACTTGGCGAGGCCATTTTTCGTTTCTACTGCAAGAATCCAGAATTTTACAAAATTCGTTAATTTCGGAAATGAGCTAATATTATTGTATTTTCCATTTCAACATGCTACTGCATAATATCATGTCATGTTATTTACTGCAGCCTTTGATTTTGACATTGAACGTACATTGCAGTGGTGCAAGTTGTTTATTATTGCACTTTCACCGTCGAAACCGCTCTCAAGTGTTGCACAGATCGACTTGCAAGTGATGTCTCAGATCAATGACCTGAACGTAAATAAAATTCATCTCTGTTGAAGCCTACGTGTAGATTTGTTAATAACAACAACAACATTTATCTCACGTTTTTCTCCTATAATTTCCAAGAGCATAATGATGATATTATGATGATAGTAAATTTTTAGAGTAGAGAAGTAATGCGGATGATGATTAGTTTTTCGAAACTTACGATGTTTTTGGCATCCCTCGACATTTTCCGGCCAATCGCAAGATCGGGCGCGTTCGTTGTACAGAAGTCCACCGATGCACAATTGTTCGGTCGAGGTACCGTTCCAGCATGTCCAGTATCTGGTGCAGGAAGTTTCGTGCCCGAAAATGCCTGTCACAGTAGCGTTAGGTGAATTAATGAACGCAATTACATTCATTTAATATGACTTATCAGTTTTTCTTTTTCTTTCTTTTTTTTTTTTTTTTTTTTTTTTTTTTTTTTTTTTTTTTTTTTTTTTTTTTTTTTTTTTTTTTTTTTTTTTTTTTTTTTTTTTTTCTTTTTTTTGTTTCTTAGAGTTTCCGAATTTTCAGGATCCTTCCTAGTAAGTGTTATTGGGAATGTAATACGAGTAGATTTGTAACTTTCGATAGATTATCATAATTGCAGTTATATATTATGTATGACGGACTAACCGTAGAGCCAGTCGCAGTGCTCGGCTTGGATGGGTTGGTTCGCTTGTCTCTTGCCTTCGCAGTAATTAGCGCGCCACGGGTAATCGCAACCCTCCGTGACGCCGCGGTGTTTCCCGGCGAACACGAGACCGTTCGGGCAATCGAAAAGTTCGGCTTGCCCATTAACGCATTCCCAGTAGCGATCGCAATACTCTATGTCCCCCACGACTCTCGCTTTCGTTTGGCATGGATCTTCTTGTTTCTGTCCTACCGACACTGCAAAACACATACACCACACACAAAAATTCATAAATACTATAAGTTTGTCAGCTATATTCCCACATTTTCTTAGGCTTAATATTATAATAATGTTTTAGGCTTTTCAGGGGCTTCAACTTTGTCATGGCAAAATAAGTATTGACCAAATTGAGTATGATTCTCATTTTCAAAATCAAGAATAATGGCAAATTTTACGTGTTCCCAAAACTAGTATACTACACGTGGGTCGACTTGTCAGTTACTATTATTCAAGCTTCTCTGCTATTTTTAATTCGAAACCAGAAAGAGAAAATAAAATATGAGCAGAAAAGCAGCTTTTTACGTCACTGAAAAGTAACACACGATCGAGTTTGGTCAGACGCTGAGACGCAGTCAATAATAATCACCGCCTCTTATTCATGAAATGCATCAATTCCACCTGATGTTTCATTTATGAGCCACATGAAATAATAAAATAAAAGTACTGTACCTAGGCTACACTACTCTATCAAATTTGCATTCAATTCCTATCGGCCAGAATAATAATTATCTTAGAATAGTTGAATAAAATGTAAATTAAAAAGCAATAAATCATAATACTATACTGTCATCGAATTAATTATTCATCAACTGAAATTTATCGCAATTTACGATTTACAATTTACAATTCACGACCGTTTTTCGTAGATTTAAAACTTTTCCCAAATTACGTTATAATATTGCATCAATGTTGTTAAAGTATTCGATAATAAACATAATTCTTGCACAATTTCGTCTTCTTCTTGGACCATAATGGTTAATTGCTTCAAACATTTTTTCATTCGCTGGTAAATGCATGAATTTTTCGTAAATTTTTCGAATAAGGGCTCTTATATTCTGAAACTGTGCAAATTCATCAGTTTCGTCTTATGCGACTCCATGAAATCTAACATAATATCAAACATAAGTATAGTATTACGTATTATAGGTGTATAAAAAAAGCTCTGAAAAAGTGTTATATCCTGCTGCACTGCTCCCAACTCGAAGAGCGGAAAAAAGTTGCAGTATGCTTGATTTCAAGTATTGCAAGTCTCCAACTTGCTTATTTTTTCTCTTGAATCGAAATCGTAAGACAAAATCGCTCGAGTCTTGACGCTGGAGAAACAACTATCACTTTTTCAAAGATCTGAGTGAGCTTATAAATGTATGTATAGTGTACAAGCTATAGGAACAAGTTATGTACGCAAGGGGAATGAATGTTCCTGACGAGTGCCGTTACATGGTAGGCGTTACAGAGACGACATCTCGGGAGCCGATTATGTAAAACGAAGCATAGTTATTCTCATGGGTCACTTTCCTTTTCTTCGCCACGCCATAAATAAAGCGTCGACGAAGACGACGACGACGACGACGACGACAACGACGAATGAGTTCCTATACAAACACTGCAGCAGCCATTGAAATTCATTGAAATTCGTCCAACAAAGTTAAGTGGGCGCGTTACGTAGCCCAGCTCATTAGAAAGGCCCTTAAATTTCGACTGCTGCTTTATTGCTCGACCGAATTCAAGCAAATTACATATTATTCTACCTCTCTCGACCCTAATCAAATCTCAATGATGTATGTCCCAAAATTCAATTGTTCGCCCGATGGGGACTTTGGGCGAGGAGCTAGGTCATCAACAACGATACACGCCGAGTAGCGTAAATGTATAAAGATGCAGTACCAGAGCAAACTGGTAGTGAGCTACTTTCATATTTTCACTCGATGGGACTCGATGGAGAAAGTTTATCTCTTGTGTGCGTGCGTGTGCGTATGTGTGTGTGTGAAACTCGTCATTGTCGTGAAAAATATCGCTTGGAAAACTATGCAAAAAGAGACTATTCCGAAAGTTAAAATCCTGAAGGGAAAAAAAGACGGCCCTTTCTTGGGAGCTTGTAAGACTTACTGTTGGAAAATTATGGAAACAGGATGCTTCTGAACCCAAGTATTTAAAAATAAAAAAATCAAGGGAACGAAAGATTCCCCTTTTTTTGGCAGCCTCGCGGAGTCATCAGGTTGTGCGCATGAAAATAAATCGGATCGAGCTCGTGAAAATAAAAGGAAGCGAAGGAAAAAAAAGGATCGAGCTAAAAAAGGTCGCCGGAATCGAATGAAGGTAGTACATAGAAACGAGGGGGAGGGGGGGGGGGGGCAGGAGGAAAGAGAAAAAGAAAAAGAAAAAAAGGGACGAACAAGGGAGAAGAAGGGGGAATGACGCGGGCACCATTGTGGGGCTGCTAAGATTGAGTAGATTTGGCCTATCTAGCTTTGAGTAGCATCAAGTGGACGTGTCGCGAGTGAGAAAAAAATGTGACTGTTAGGGTTGGGATGAAGCCGCCCGGCTGATGAGAGTTTTCGTCTCGGGACTGATCACTGGGAGAGCTGTTTGGCTTGAGGTCTTATATGAGCTCCCCACTCTATAGGTAGAGCGGCCGGCCGCGCTCAGGAAGTGAGGCAAAGTGAGGAAGGCCCCGTCATGGAGAATACTCGGCGAAATCCTACCGGTAACAACGGGAAGAACAAACACTCACACGCCACGGCCCTACTGTTTTATTATCACCGACTATTTTCACCATCATCTGCAATCTTACATCAGTCTTGCGCTTATCAGCAATTTATCGTCTTATGGAAAACAATGATGGAGGTCAATGTACCATTTTCCCTGTTGGAAAACTTGAAAATTCGTTTTGCGTTTGAAATTAAAGAAATAGAGAAATACAAAAGGTTTTAAATTGTTCAGGACGAAGCTCATTGAGTAAGTTTAATTCAAATTTAATAATTAGAAAAATACTACGATTCACTGTATCAAAGCAGGGGTAAAATACTCAAGGTCTTGCAGAGTCCTCGGAAAATGAAGATTGCACATCTGGCCATATTTTCCGAGTCATACGTATAATGGGCTCAAAAAAGATAACGAAAGGCCATCATCAGGTGGCATACCTAGGTACAGACGTACTTGATATCCAAGCACATGCATGTGTTTTATACAGCTTGTTATGAATCTTGACTGTAAGCAGAAACATTCGTTAGTGCGTATTCGTGAAAATGAATATTCCCTCATGTGATGCGAAACTTTGGCCGAAACAAAAGTTGATAAATGCGCCTATTACGCCACTTTCCACTGTTGCAGTAATTTGTCCTTGATGAAATAATTACTGCACCAAGTTGCAAATCTTGAGTGTATATTCAACTTTCAAATGACCAAAATGACAAAATAACTTGAGAATGAAGTTGAATACAATATCAAAATTAACAATGAACTGCACGTACGCGTGAGATGAAAGATGTGATGATGATGATAATGATAACAATAATAATAATTTAGTGGTGAATCGTTGAATTACAAATATAATGCCAACAGGACTATCACATAATACAGAGGCATGAAGATTGAACAATGAATTAAATAAAAGAATCGAGATTGCTTGAGCGCACTGCACTTGCAGCGAATAAACTTGACGAAAAATGAGCCTCCGATTATATCGTCCCCCCAAAAACACGGCGGTTCAACAAACTGCTCATTACATGAGAATGCTGAAAAGCGACCTTGAGAAAATAAATCCCGCCGAGGGCCGAACTTGTTCCCCTCGTGCCTGTGACGCAATCGCGGCTACAAATATCCTTTTTGTATAAGCGAAAAGCCTTGTTGCATTTTTTGCGGTATGAAATTCGGCCTGTCTCATCGAACGACATGCTCAAATTAAGATCGATCTGATGGCGCGCATCCGCCGTATAGTATATTATAATGGCGTCGAAGCGATTTTTTTCGGCCATCAGCCCCCCACTTTAATACGATGTCAAATGCAAACTACCTTGCATGGCCACATACAATTTTGTTGGCCACGTAAAATTTATTAATTCATCCGTAATTGTCTCTTCATCAACCTTAACTGCAACAATATTATCATTGTCAATCAAATTCATCTTATTTTGAATTGATTTGATAATCGACATTTATTTATATATTATTTATAGGAGCTGTATATAGGGTGATGACAGCTGCACTTAAAAATTGGCCGCAAAATCTATAAATAGGTATAGCTTTGCGCTATTGCTATAATATACATATTATATAGCTTATGAACAGAAATTTAGGTTGCAGAAATTGAACCACAAAAATGGTTCATTTCGCAGTCATCCGACTTTGATGAAAAATATTGGTTTTGCCCGTGTAAAATGGTTATAGCGAGATGTGTAATCCAAGCCAATTCTCAGGAATTGCGAGTCAATGGACAGGGAGGGAGCTGCAATCACGCCAAATTACGCGGTAGCCAATTACGTCAACGTAATACGTACGGGGTGCACTTTTCTGACGAGTGGTTCCCTCGGTGCGGTGCGCATGAAACACCAACACGACACCTTCTGCACTTGGCTTTAACAGCTCATCCGACAGAGATCCAACCTGCCTGCAATTTTATTTTCGAGCCTTTTCACTGATCAAACAATTTATTATTAGTCTCTTTACTGCAACCGTGCTGACTATACACGTATTCTCATCATTACATCGAATTATATCGTCGATAATTATTCCATAATAGTCCAATTCGAAATAGAACCAAAGTTATAACAAATGAATAAAATATGCAAGTCTAATTTTATTTTGATACACTGTGACCTTGTTGTACCTACTGCACACTCTGAAGCTTATAAGATTTCTAAAATTTCGTATAAAAGTCTCTTGATGTTTTATGAGGCACCTCAAAGAAAGCTTTCTGCAAGCTTCCTGAATTAATATAACTTGTGAGGCGAGCTCGTAAGTTTCAGGGGAACTTACGAGGTGCAGG
>JAPYZK010000760.1:0-13746 GCA_030522785.1 Platygaster equestris
CCTTTTAAGTTTCTCGATAAATCATTCATAAGGTTTTTATGAGCTTTTTATGAGCCTAGCAAAAAATTAAATGAAGAACCTTATAAATTGAGCATAGTTATTATTAGCTACCGAAAAATATGTATGTAGAGTTGTGGATTCCAGAGCAAATAAAAAGAAGCGCATCAAGGCAAGCTAAGGCGTGAACGGCCTCCCCCGAAGGCATCAGTTCCTCTTATTTATAACCACGTGCCAAAACGAAATCTGTAATTACAATGATGATAATTCATCGCTCCATGACTCGGAGTTGAACAACATTACTACACCTTCGTCTGATTGTTTTTCATTGTCTGAATAGATAATACTTTTTTGCAAAACACGCACTAAATAGACGCTTCGAGCCCCTGAAATAGCGGCGCATTGCAGAGGACGATCATTTACGACCGGTGATTTGGTATTGTACCTATGATCGGTCCTCAAGTCCGCTGAAAATAGGGACAATATGGATTCTTTTATCCGACGCATATGCGCGTTCTCGACTCGCGATGTTTTGACATTTATAGGTTCGTGGTGCACCGTGATGTCGTGAATGGACGTTCTCAGTGCGTTGTTTCAGGGGCTGGAAGCCCCTATTCAGTGCGTGTTTTGCATGAACGACGATGTTTGCACCTCGGACCTGAGGCGTACTTTTTGGGCCAAGACGATGTATGGAGCCTCTCGACCCTCGGCTGCGCTTCGGGACGAGATTTGGTTTCATACACGAAAAGCCACGCCTCAAGTCCTTGATACAAAAATATCTAATATTTAATGATACATAGTGTTATAATATATTCAAGTTAAGAAGTTTTTTTCTTCTTTATTTCACCAGAGTAAATCTATCAATATTTATGCAAAAATTCGTTTAACTGTCGAAATGTTTGCAGCCTTCTGTGTAGTTGCAGGAAGATGTGAAATCCTACAATTTTATTGTGTCTATTAGGTAACCATAACAATATGATAGTAAGGTGTAAAAGTAGCTGATGGTTATAATCGTAATTATTGATGAGTCTCTCTCGTCTCTCTGCACCTCTTATATATCCATATGCATACGATTATTATTTATTCGTTCGTAGACGCATGATTGCCGTCCTCCTGGCGGGTCCTGACTGACAGGCGATTAAACAACTTTGATTGTAAATGGGCTCTTCTTGGAGAACATGACGCGATCAGCAGCGACTTTGCAGATCCTTTTTGTTTTAATGTTGATGAAAGTAATTGCAGATCGCGCCGTCTACAAAAATATCTTCGATTATTTATAACTCACTGCAGTCTTCACTGCAGCAGCAACAGCAGCAGCAGCAGTGACATTTCCGAGTGTAGCAGGAAAAATGGAAGCTTGAAACACGGTTGAATCGATCATTAAAATGCACTTTTCAGATATTCTGGATTGAATTTCATATTTTTCGGGTTTTTCGCGTCACTCGATGAGCATCTCGTTAAATCGTCGAGAGTATAAAAATGTAATAAATACCTCATTATTCTTTGAAATTTCACATTCTATGCAGACCAATTGAAATTAACGGTCCGTATTTATAATACTTTGTATTATCTTGGTGAAGCAATATATTTTTCGGGCATGCAGAGATTGAAAGTTGACCGCGACGACGCACGACGGTCGAGATTCGATGTGTTATATAGCTTCCAATTGCAAGTTGCGCGAGTTCGACGTCTTATCACCTGCAGTCTGCACCTCGTATATGAAAAAACGAGGAGGGAAAGATCAAAAGCAACCGAAACCCCCCCCCCCCTTTTCCCCTATCATCACGCCCGCATTCCTGCTCGGGCCTGAAAAATTGTACTGCATGAACATCAGTGAAATATATTCTGTGCACCGACTCCGTAAATTCTTCTACTGCACATGTACATACATACAATAATTTCTGTCCCCGCTGCAGTCGTATTTTGCGTTTTGTCGGAAATCCATTTTTTCTTGCTTGCTTGCATTGGTGTAAACGTTGCGCGCAGGATATATATACACATATATTAATATTCGCGATGATGTATGAAAATGTAGGCAAGCCAGGGAAATAGGAGTAGATGTAGAGAAATAGGCATCTCACCAAGGCACAAAGAAGGAAGAAAATATTATAAGTACGACAGTGAACAACATATCGAAGGACGAATAAGCGGTGCAAAAGCGATAGGCGATGATAAAGAGTCGAGAAAAAAGAGGACAAATGCGAAGGCGATGAAGCGAACGTATCTATAGTAATATAGAAACTGCACAAGTCGAAACAAATAGGAAAATTCAAGTCGAGCGCGTTCGCCGCACAAAAAGGCGTAATCGCTTATTGAATGACTAAATAAATCTAAATTATAGGTACATTCGAATAAACGTCTATGCTTTATTTATTGGGATAGGTATTATCCTGGCTCCACTTTCTCGTCTTGACTCGCACTTTTTATGCCGCCAAATGATCCTGCAGCAGCATCAGTCAGACGCCGTAAACGTCTGTAATTATTGCGAATCTCGTTATTAATGCTTTCCCCTCGAATTCCCGCATTTTTTTTTTTTTTTTCTAATTTCCTAAACCTCTTATCGAGCTATGTTTGCTGTGACGAAAATTTTCATTCTTTAATTACCACATTTTTATCATTCACATCGAATCGTTGTGGTTTGCTTTGATTCCACGCACATCTTAAATGTGAATGTTTAGGAGACATTTTTTCTGAACAGTCACAATTTTCAGAAACATTCATTGTAACGCTGAGAAAATAATTGTATGTAACATGCATACAACTTTTACGAATTAATGAATTTTGTAACTCTTTGTGTTTCAGTTTTTTGACCGACATTATGGGAATTTCTTATTAAATAAATCTGCTCTCTAATGTCCGAATCGTCAATTATTTTCAATTATCCAATTTTATGTCTTGAACGTTCGTCGAGACTTGTAATCCTGAGTATTTCGAATTTTCATTATTTTCACATTTTAATGCATCAGTGTTGTTTAACGTGGAAATTTTTTCAACTTTTTTTTTCAATTTTCGTTCAAACTAAAAATTGTTGTATTCCGAAGTTCAATGTAGCCTGCAGTAGTTTTCAAAATGTCAATTTGTGATTGATTTTTAAAAGGAAAACAGATTCCAAATAGTTGTACTGCATGATTTTGCCAAGTTGAATAAATTCATTTCTTTTCATTTCTCGATAGACATTTTCAAGAGCAATGCAAATATCCAGAGATGTTCTCGAGACCCGCGGAGGAGCGAATGAAATCTGTTTGGCAAGTACAAATATAGAAAGAGGCCCTGCACCAAACGTAGTATATACATAGTATATGTATGTATTATACTGGTATATACGGGGCGGCCGCGGCACGGCGGACGTGTCTTCCCCGAAACTTGGTATGCACTCCACTATCACGCAGACAGGAATCGCATTTTAAAATAACAGGAATCTCATATGAATTACCATACTTTACCTTTCGATTCCCTCGAGACCGAAAAAACAACCATTTTTCTTCGCGTTTCCTGATAAAAATTAACGGTATTTCGGGGTTTATGTCAAGTTTCGTATCGGCAATTCAAGTTTATTTCGAGATAGCAGCGCGATCGAAATAATTGAACACTTCCCATGAAAAATGGTAAGTGAAATTCGTACCGCCACGATTTATGGAGCTGATAAAAATGTGAGTTTATTGCACTTTTTTGTGATTCTCGAACTGATACACATTTTTCACTTCAATTTCCACTATTGTCTGCATGCATCGTCAATGCAGCGCAATATTATTGCGTCTAATTTCCAATTCTTTATCCGTCATCAGCCAGTCTCTTATGCTCTTCGCGTGCCTCGAATTACTTACGTACATGCAGACGTACATACGTCTTTGAGAAACTACCAATTCCGACGTCAAATTTGACATTATATAACGTGTCGCTTGACAGTTGGAGAAATTTATACAAGCTTTTCTTGACTTGTATTTTATTTTCATTCAAACTCCCCATAAGGACAATTGCACTCGATTATTTTGCGCAATTTCAGCCACATTTCGCATAGAATCCTCATCTGAATTCTATCCTAGTTTTTACATTTCGACACTGAATACATAAATCGCGACTATCATTATTAGTAATTCTTTATACTCGAAATTAAACATTGAAATGGAATACCGCTTATATTAATTTTATTATCGCAGAGAGTGCGACACTCTCGCCTTCGAATTATTTATCATTCAACTCTTAAAATACACTTTTCGATCGCAAACATGTTACGCACCTTACCGGATGTGTGCGTCGAAAGATTTTTTTCAACATCAGCTAAACAGCCATTTTTATCCACATTCTGTTTTTTACATAGATTATATAATATTATGGCTTCGGAGAAATTTGAATGCTTTTGAGATACATAAATAATTCCAACTTTCTAAACGCTAAAAAAAATTTTTACTGATGATAGTGAGTGCATGTGATGTAAGAATCAATCTTTTTGGATCATCATTCGACACTGCGAAACGAATTCAATCATGCAAATCTATTAACAACCCTGTTCCGAATACAGCTTACGTCGGCGTTTTGACATGGATCCAATTTAAGGAATCCTCGTAAAAAAAAAAAAGAGGACGCGGAGTATAAAATGTTTTTTCACGTATACGTGAAAAAACATTTTATACTCGTAGCATATCGAATTATTAATGAATATTCATTAATGAAAAAAAGTTGCTGCTACATTGAAAAATAAATAAATATGTATATTATTTATAAAAAGTCAAGAAAATTCCTTGCATTGAAAATGTCTTGACAATTACTTCCCTTCGAACAAGATATTTGAACTTTTCTTGCAACATTTTTTGCGAGCTCCAAAAACCAGTCAGTTACACTTATCGTTGCGCATAAAACATCGAATAGCCCTGAATTTGTCCGAAAAACGAGCAAAAACCGAGACTCGGGGGAATACGAAGAAGATAAATTGGAGCAAGATTTTTCAATTGCGAGTACATACGGCTCAAGTCAGCGTCATCAATCGCGAATCGTCTCGGTCAATACGCAGGTTGGGAATAATCAAACAAAGTCGGATCTAGATCCTGGACCGCCTTTATACTGCAGCAAACAAAAAGCCGTGAAAAATGAGAAAAAACGGAACGGCGGAGGAAGTAAATAAGATTGATATCGGCCCATAAGGCCTAGCATCAAGATTTTATCTTCTCCAGCCAGCCAGCTGATAGCTGTAATGCGATAAAGCGCAGAACGTTCTTTGCACAAGTTTTTCTATTTTGTTACGTCATTTTCTCTTAAAGATCTGGCTGAAGAAATAAAGGATATATTATTGGTTTTTCGTTTTTCCTTTACACCCTTCATGCGCTGCTGAGGATTTTTTGTTACATGCACATGCAAGTAAAAAATTATTCGTTTTCGTGCCCTCTCTTTCAAAGTTGAAAATTCGCCAACACCGAAAACAGATCAGTTCTTATAGTTGATCGATTTGAATTTAAATGTTCAAGTTGACGAACTTGTATAATTTTGCCTTTTTATGGATTTCATAATTTCGCCAAGTCACAGACTTGGAAACTCGAATGTTGACTGCAGTTGTTTTTTCGTTGAAATTGCACTGTAGCAACAATTGCCAGTTTTTTCGTTTGATCCTGATGCACTCGTTGCAACTCGTTGGCTGGGGAAAGTTGAAGGCGGTGTAAACATTATTTGTCGATCGCAGGGGGGGGGGGGGGATGTTGAGGACTGCAAGGTGGGAAAGAGACGAGAAGGTGCGGAGAAGGTAAGGTTATAGTATGAGAGACAAGATAAGGCCGGAAGAAAGACGAGAGTTGAAGACGAGCTGAAAAGGGACAACACACTACACCACTAATGCAATTAAAAAGTAAGTAAGGGACGGGATGCAGGCCGATCAGGCGGCGTTTACTGAAGGTGTGGATTGTGGAATGAAGCTGATGCTGCACCAGGAGCCGTGAAGAAGGGAGGGCCTATTCGAACGATTCAAGGCCCAGGGGTCCTTGCACTCCACCTGCAGATAACATGCAGACTTGAGATACTTTTTCACCTTTACCTCAGAGTTCAGGGGCTCTCAAAGTTTTTTTTATTTTCCCCGAAATCCGGCAATTTTCAGTATTTTTTTGTCTTTATATATACATTTTTTTATCTTTATACATCAGAGTTATACATGTTGCCAATTGTGCCAATTGTACCAATGTGATAAATGCACAAAGATGTACCAAATCGAGAAGAGAACTTCCATACAACAAGTACATTACTTTCATCCCACCGATCGATCCAAAATCGGGAAAAACTCGAATCAATTACACTTGAACCTTCTAAAATGCGAAAATTGAAGAATCTGAATATTCTGACTTGGGCCAGCGATAAAGCGAAGAAAAAGGACAATCTGGATAATTATTCTGAAAATGAATACGTACATAGAAGTTATAGGGCGACCCTCTGCAGCTAGGGACGAGGAGGATGTCGAAAACGCGTCATGTCCCATTTGAATAGTATAGTTAAGTATAGTTTCAATGGTCAGCGAAATTTGTGAATGTTCAATTATTTCAAAAATCCAGTGCAACCGTCTGCTGCAGAGTTGAAAAATTCGACGAGTCGCGCGGGTTGTTTCGATCGAGCAGAAGGAAAATAATTCCAAAAGCTGCAAATTGCAAGTTCGCCTCGTCTGAATTTTCCGCGAAAGAGCTGTAAAAAGGCCAGGCCCCTTTTTGTATATTCCGAGTGTATTGTATCGGTCGCAGTTTTGTACCAAGACAAAGTTGTTGCAGCAAGTTGCAGCTCTAGGCGACTTCGTGACTCGAATCCTTATCTTAACGCTCTTGCTTGCCCGCAAAGAATTACCAGCGCTCAAAACGAGAAAAAACTTGTACTTGTGCAGCGACATTTATTCATAGCCATTTTTTTTATCCGGGATGAGAAGGTAGAAAAAAAATGTTTTTATCTGATTGGTCGAGTCTTTTTTATATTTTTTGTTTCTTATTCGCCGCGATAAAGCGGCGGAAAGAATTGTTTTCGTAGCGAGGGTCGAATGGAAATCGGCCGCTATCGCGCGTACGCGGAGTAATGACATGCAAAGCATCGAAATGAGAGGGATGATTTTGCGCTCGGATTATTATTGTCTTATCAGGATTTGCTTTTTTTCGAATTTCAATGAAATTTCAAGTGATGATCAGCATTCCATTACAGTTTCCAAATGATTACAAAACAGTCGTAGATTATAGGTAAGAAAATATTCTGAAAACTTTAGCCTGCAGACTAAACGATGGCGGATATCGAATAATGAGGAAATTCTTTGAATTTTCTAAATTTTCTGAAAAACATTACATTATAATTGACTCGATGAGTGTAATATTCACGCATCGGCATTTGTCTGAAGAGGATTAAAATGCAAAATCCTCCACCTCGCCGGATTTTATCATAAATTCCAAAACTGTTGGCGTAATGATGTAAATTTATGGAAATAGTTAAGGTCATAAATAATGCAGGTAATTGCGATGTACGAAAAATGGTAACGCGTTCAATTATTGTAGGCCGTCAAAAATCGTAATCTTTGTATTAGCTTGATAAATTGCGTGCTCATCAGTGTGAGGAGACGTTGGGCTTGTTCGCTGAAACGTGATACGAGAAAGAAAAAAAAAATGAAAAACATGGTTTCGCTGAGGTGGAAATTTATTAGCACATTTATTCTAATTATCGGGCGAGTCGCCACGTTAGCGAGCGAGGCGTCGTGATTGCGGCCAGTTTATTGAAAAATTACTCATTTAATTTATTATCTATTGGTTTTTTTACTGTACATATATATGTATATTATATTAGTGTGTTTCGTAGAATGGATAGATCTGATAACGGTTTGGATTCCGCGATGCCCGAAAATCAACATTTCTCATAACAACATCTTTTTTTGTAATTCACAAGTTAACAAGCCAAATTGCTCTAATTTGCTACTGTTGATGGTTCCACGATTTGACACACGTAATGTGTATTGTTTTTTCTGAGACATTGCAAATAGTCCCTGGTGAATTGAATTTGCTGCGCAGAAGCAGAAGATGCATTCCAGTTTGAAAATCCCACAGGAATACGTCATCGAGTCATAATAATTATTAGCGAGTGTAAATCGATGCAAGGAAATGGTCGTTGGACATTTTACGAGGCCCGAAAAGAGCGAAAAAAGCGAAAAAAGCAAAAAAAGCGTGGTGACTCACGAAATGCCGCAAACCTCGCCAAGCCAAAACCTGCAACTCTTCCATTATTACAAGAGTTGCGGCAAAGGAATTCTTTATTTGTGTATGGGTTGCCGCTATAATACTGCGTGCTTTAGCCTGACCCGAATAATCCTCTTCCTCATTGCGAGTGGGCTCGGGGTCCGGTCGCCAAAAATCGACATCGGCAGTAAAAAGGACGATGAGCCCGCGATACACTTGTAATTGTAACGGTCGCCGGTCGGCGCGAATGACTCTGCTGCTCAGCAAGAAAGGCCCGTCGTAGGGACGTCATCGGCGGCACGACCAGTGCAACGGATGAGAGCAACAACAGTGCAAAGCTGCTGCTGCTGCTGCAGTGTCGTCCAGTGCAGCAGGCGGAGGCTATATCTTGTGTATCTCCAAAGCTCACCGTTGTAAATGCAGCGTCGGTTTCGTCCTTTTTTTGCATTCGGCTATGGAATGCCTTCTTCGAATCGAATGATTTTTTTTCTCGCTCTTATAATGAATAATGAATCGCCGCTGCAATGGATTGGCCACGATTTCGTTGGGAAAACTTGAGCGGGGCAAAAAATATAAGCGGGCTTTATGGGTGTTTGTTATTTGCAGTGCACCGGGCACTTGTAATGAATTTACAATTGCTCATTAAGCTGCATCGAGCAAAGGTACGAACGATCGTCGCTTATTTCTCCAGGATTCTCATAAACTCGTCAGTCGCGGGAAAAACCTCGGGCTTTTATTTACATGTGCACAGCTTCTTCTTTAGAACTTGTCGAGAAAAACTAGGGATATAATGTGGAAAAAAAAAATCAGATCTCTTTTGATCTGCGTCTGTGATGCATTTTCAAGACGTGTGATGAGCAGTGAGCAGCTTGAATTATTTACAACAGCTATCATCCCCGCAACTAAAATCCCTTTCTCAAGTCAAGTGTCGGTGCAGATGGGAACTGTAATTACACCGATTCCCGGGAGAATTCCGTAATCACAGGTAATTAATCGCACGATACTCCATCATTGCCGCCACCCCTAATTGTTTTAAATTGTTTTATAATGCCATGACATTACACTGCACCAGAGCTGATGGACGCAAATTATGCGGAATTCAATTCACAATACTTTATACAGCTCTCCATGAATAGAACTGCGTGATGACTGAAAGTGTGCAGGCTAAAATTTTGCCATACTCCATCAGTTATAAAAATGTACGCTCGTCGTTTCCCTTCAACACCAGCAATACTTGGCAAATATATTATGAAGGAAAAACTTGTCCTCCACCAAGGATATAGAAAAAACAAAAAGAGAAGCAACAATTCTCTCTACCGCATCAGCCACTGCAGCAAATATATAAGCTATAACTGCACTGGTGCAGAAGAATTCTGACGCCGCAGTTTAATTTTGGAATACATCCTGCAGCTTCTACGCGGGATCATGCTCGGGATTAAATAGCGCTATTACATCGAGTATACCGTCAAATCATCGGCGATAAAGAAAATACAGTTCCGCTTTTACAAGATAGCCGGGAATTCCTCGCACACCTTGCAGGAATAACTTACACCTACACGCGGTGGCCGCGTTTAACGACATTTGCAGCAGCAACGGGGGCCGTTAATCGCATCTTGCACGTGAAAGATGCGATTAAGGCGAATCTCCAGCTTTTTTCTTTCTTCGCTATAGCACTGTCTCGCGCGACGACTCGTTGTCGATGACTACTCGCTGCGTACTGCTACTACGTACACTACTAAAACCCTCAATTTTCAATGATTATTCGACAGCTAGTGACTGTTCTGCAGTAATGGTCCAACAAAATTCTCAATGAAATTGTTACTTGTTAGTTGAGCTCCTGAATGCGCAATGAACGCGCCCTTGCACTTCAACTTGAAATCGTCGACGTCCGCAACGCACTCAAAAAAGGACAAAGGAGCGAGATATCGAAGACTAATTACCTCGCGCGGAACTGGTTCTCATCCGCGCGCGGTCTGTATAACGGAGCAAATGAAAACACTTAAGCCAATTTTCTGCTTCTGATTTCATTCCGAAAAATCGTTCATCTCTCGCTTCATTAGTGATTGCGCCTTAATGATGATCCTTCTCGGAATTTCTCGTGCAGTTGAAATCACCTCGGCGGCAAGGAAAATATTCGAGTACTGCAAGACTTGAGCTTTACTTATTATTGCAAATTTAATATAGGCTTTCTGAGGTGCGAAATTGTCGCGCATTTCCTCGATTCTACTACAATCTGACTTGTGATTGTAGTAGAATGTTTCCGCGAGAAACATCATGCTTGCTTCGATTTCTTTGACTGGCGAAAAATATGGGATCTGCAATTACTTTTTTAGGTTTCCTGCAGTCTTCAGTCAACGCACAATATCTCGGCAATAATTTTGCACGGTATACGTTCTACTGATTAAGGATTCGAGTGCAACCTGTATGGATTGGAATTCAATTTGAGTCGATTTTTATTATATAGTGTATCGCATGTTTATCGATACGGGAGGCTAATGAAAATGAGGATTGCGGATCATGAAATTTGCTTGCTGCTGTGGCTCCAGTAATGAATAATTATAAATAGGAGACGAAATTGCCTCCTCCTCCTCCCAATGCCACACATCCTCCAAGGCACCACGTACACCGATGAGTAATAAAATTTATTGCATCTCGAAAATAAAATCGGGTCCGTGAAAATGGCATTTATTTTCAAAATACTGCTCAACCTTGGCCAGGCCCCGAGGGCCTTGGCGCCCGCTCGAATTCGGAATAGCCAAAGAGCAACCGCGGGGCCTGGAATATAAAACACACAATACCGGCGATACCGGCCACCGCCACCACCGCCACCATCGCCAGCGGGGCCTTTGTCAGTTTGTGCAAAAATTCGGAAGATACTGAATACATCAACCTTCCAAGTGACAACTACATTTAATCTTGTTTATTTATCCATACGACGCCGCAGCGAGCTTTGATTGCATAATCCGATTAAGCGTTGATATATCGGGTACGTGATTCCTTTATTTCTTTTTTTCCTTTCCTCCGATTGGCCAGCCTCCACCCCTCTGCCATCTTTTTTACTCTTTTTTCCATCTTTTTTCGCCCATTTCACGCACGAAATACCAAGTCGACGACGAAATCGGGCGCATCGCGCGTTTCGCTAATACTCGCTGATGTGCAGAGGATGCTGCTGCCGCTGCTGCTGTTGCACTCGAGGTCCTGCATCAGTCGCGTAATTGGGATCCTGCGGTTCCCTGGATTCCTGGTTCCCCGTGTGGTGGGGGTTGCCCTATGTAAGCCCTCGGACGCCCCTGGTCCAGCACATCCCAGCATCGGAACACAACAAGGACTCGTCTTGTTCGTATCGAAACGCGTTCACGGCTCTCGCGGAGCCACGAGTTTTTTTACCATCCCCAGCTTAAGCTTTCGCACGTCTCCGACTCCCCAGACATGAAGAACATTTCCATCTTCATTCTGTGCTTGTTCGCCGATTTTTACGATTTTTCGTACGCGCAACAAGGTGCCAGGACGCGCTCGAGGGTGCAGGATAACAACAGAGCCAGGCAGTTGCCCTTCCCAAGGCAGCCCGAGGGTGAGCATTATTCCCATTTATTCCCTTAACCGAGTTTATCATATTCCGGTGCTTTCAGTGCTTTATTTCGACCCAACAATTGAAAATTCCCATTTTCGCCATCTGCAATCTGCACGTGATGGTTCATTTGCCGCGCTTCTTTCACTCACGATTCACTCCATTTTCGACAGTTTTACTTCAAATGAGCGCATCATCAATTGTCTATTCAGAGTCGTGTTTTACTCTAGAAGTCTAGTGAAACAGTGCAACTACATTTACTTCTTCAGTGAAATATCATTCTCAAATGAGCAACATAATTTCAAGTTTTACGTTCTTCGAGGCTATTATTATTCAAGCTCCGCTGGAATAACAGGTGAAATTCGAGGCATTTGGAATAGACTCGTTTTTCATCAAATAATTGTCGTTAGTGCAAAAAAAAGTATTTATATTCAATCGAGAAACACGAAAATATTCAAGTTACATGTCTGAACTATGCTCTGAAGCTGCAGTTTCGAGCTGCTCTCCGAAATATCATGACCTTGCAGTCATACAAGTAGTAAGTGCAAGTAATAATAATTGGAGTTAATCTTTGAAGGTATTCTCCGAAGATAAAATACTCCGAACGAATTCGAAGCTGTAACTTAAAGCTGTATCTTGGAGCTTTACTGGAAAAAAAAGTTGCTATAAGCTATGAGCTATTTGCTGTAATTTAAAATAAAACTCGAAAGGTATATACTTTGAATCGATATTAAATATTGGATCGTATAATACGAGCTGCTACGGTGGAATGACAAGTGCAGGGTAGATATTCGTTCGCGTTGTCAAATTGCAGGGAATCTCTAAAGTTGCCAAGTAAACAAAAAAAAACCTGTAAAATATATTACTATCATTCGGAAACATCTCTGGAAGCCTTATCAAAATAACTTTGCAGGCTATTTACAGTTTTCAGTCCCACTTTTCGTGTTTTTTCGCATCGATTTGAGTGTTGATACCGAATTTGCACTTCAGGTTGAGGCTCAATCCTGAACTTTTCATGCTTTTGCCCGAAAGTTGACTTGTTAAATACTGCGGTACAGTCGCCTCATACGGCTTCGCTCTCACTGTCACTCACGGGGCGGCCAACACATGACACTGCATTTTTCGACATTTTAACGAAAAATTTCCCAACTTTTCTCCATGATAATTGAGAAAACGAAAAAGTTCTAAAGTTGAAGAATGTTATGAAGGATGCAGTGGAGCAAAATGAATGAGGTTGATCTGCAAGTTTGAGTAGGCCTATAACTCTGCATCAAGCAATATAATGAGTTTGGGTTTATTTCTGGACTGCAGAAAGATGATTACTTAATTAATTAATTGATTAATGGACGAGTGCAGCAGCAGGAGAATGAGAGGTTGATTTGTTTGTCGCAGAACCCGGAACGTACTGGGACGGTCTGAAGATCCAAAACGCGAATTCGTACGCGAAGCAAACTGGATCGGAGGAGAAAGACGCGCTGAATCAGCCGATTCAGCCAATTCAGCCGCGGCAGTCGTACCCGGGCTTCCCGCCGGCCGGCTCTTCCGCGGGCTCGCCAGGCTCGCAGCAGCAAGGTTCGCAGCAAGGCTCGCAGCAACAGCAACAGCCGGGTTCATCGAGCTCGCCGGATTCATCGGGCAATGAAATTCCCAGCCCTATAAAACCACCGAGCCGTCCGCCACTCGGCTGCAAAGAGCCAAGGGGTCAGTTCCCGAGTCCTAATAGCTGCGCGAATTACTTGAACTGCTGGGACGACGTCGTCGTCGAGCAAACTTGCCCCAACGGCCTCTTATTCAACGAGAAAAGGCGTTATTGCGATTTTGATTATAACGTCAACTGCGCCGGACGACCCGCTCCGCCGACAAGTAAGCGCCTGCTGCTTGCGGGATTTTTCGAGATTTTACCATTGGATTACCATAGGGTATAACGCAAGCGCTTATCAAGCCAATTATTTGGCTTTCGTCTCTGTACTTCTCTTTTCTTTTTTACCCTTTCTTTTCCATTTTTTTCAA
>JAPYZK010000761.1:0-26439 GCA_030522785.1 Platygaster equestris
AAAAGTTTATGAAAATTCATCGAATTTTGGGGATATTGATTTTAGGGCTGCGGAATAATTGATGATGTGGAATTTTTGTCGATTTTTCAGGTTATAAGGCTTTTTTAGAGATTCTGTTAAGTCAAATTGACGCTATTTTAGAAATTTTAGAGCTTTTTATAAAGTTTGTGGTAATTTTGAATCAGATGTAAGTAATTCCCGAAAATTCCTCGAAGTATTAAAAAAATGATACAGAATTCAAAAAGTTCATTGAATTATGAAAAATCCTTTTCCAATTGAGAAACTGAAACGAATATGGAAATAAAACCGTGTGAAAATTTCCAATAATTCGAAAAAATCGGGTCAATATTCGCAGATAATTGAATTTTGCAATAATTCGAAAATTTTCAGAGTCATTTCCAAAATCTCCAAAATATTCTCGTGTGAAAAAAATCTTTTTGCAATCCTCAGAATAAAAAAAAAAATTATAAATCCACCAATAGATTTCCTGAAGAAAAATGCCCCCAAAGTACTCAAAAAACAAAAAAATACTTTCGAAAATGCAACCGAAAATGAAATAATTCAACATCCAAATTAAATCCCCGTGCAAGACGAAAACTGATGCAAACGACGCCCGAGAAATTCCGTATCGTCGTAAATGAAATTTCCCCAGGTCGCGTTTCGTACGGTTTATCATCCGAAAGGGTCATTTCTGCACTGTTATTACTTTTCCCGTGGGATGATTGATACGGGGCCCGAGAAACGTGGGGGTGAAAAATTTCGTCGCGATAAAGAAGCGTTCTTTAAACCCTTACGGACTTATGCAGCCGGGGGGTAAGTGGGGTTAAGTCGACGTGGCCGCGGGGTGAGCCTGCTATAATCGTAAGACGGAAGTGTAGTGAGCTCACATTTGCATGCGCCTATACCTGACAAGTTGAAGCCACAAGTTCCAAGCTTTTATTTCGTTGTCGATGAAACGATGTAAATGTTGTTACAGGACTTGTAACAGAGGTGTCAGAATAGAAATCCAGTTTTTCATAATTCACAGGTTCTCAACAAACCTAATTTAATTCCCCCATCAACACCTCAGCTGACCATTTATTTCCATAACCCATAACAATGTCCGCCCCCATTTGCAGTTACTTACACCATCTAATTACGATATGTTACACACAAACATACACATACCCTCCAACATTACGCGTAACCGAGCCAAGTACGGAAGTTCACATTAATTATCACCTTGTCAATAATGGTAGAGTGGCTATGCAGGATCTTGATCCTCCATAGCTAATCTACGAAGAATTTTTCCAGTCGTTGATTCCTCTTAATAACCAACCCTCTGTCTCCCCCGAAATACATGTGCAATGTTTAATGAGTGTCCTAATACAAAACCTATGATTTTGCATTTTTACAAGCTTGTGCTGCACGAAAATTAATGGGAACTTCGTACGTATTTCGCCTTTGTACAATGTACATTTCTTTTATTTTGAACACGATGAGGCACATCGCGTTCGGGAGTAAAATAAACAGCTTTTTCGTCCGCGGGGTGGGTGGGCCCCGAATTTTAGAACTTCGCAAACATATAACAATCGTTTACAAAACATCTCGGATTTCGCAACGTGCTGATAACTCTTTTCTCGCTATAAATTATGGAAGAGTTTACGTATAAGAATATTCTAAGTGCTGGTAGAAAAATCTTTGAGCAGTGGTGACGGGAAATGAGTGTATTTTACATGGTCGCTCGAGAAATTCGGCGCTGAGAAAAATACGGTGACTTTGGAACGGGGATTGTGGGTTTGAATTAGTGCCTTGGAGGTTGTTCCGAAGGGGATATGAGATTTTCGTAGAAATTTTGGGTGGGTTGCTGATTTGGGGTTTTTTTGTTCTGTGGTGGGGTGAAATGGAGATTTTTGGGGGAGCTTCAAGGTCGTTTTGGGGGAAATTTTCTTAGAATTTGTAAGGTTAACCTTCACAATCTTTAAAGTTGACCTTTAACTTCTAGGGTTGAATCCTGAGTTTTAGGGTTAACCTTCAATTTTCGAGGTTGAACTTTACATTTAAGGTTACCTCTGCTGAAGGTCGAACTTCTTCGAACTTGGAACATTTCTCACGATAAAAGTTTAATTTCTCTATGACATAAAATTCAGAGTTGAAATGAAAACCTTTAAGTTTAAGAGTCCGAAATGTTAGGGTTATCCCTTAATTTTCAGATTTGACCTTTTATTTTCGAGGTCATCCTTGAGCTTGCATAGTCGATCTTCAATTTCTTGAAGATTTTTCTTAACATTTTTCGAAATTCAGTTTCTTAAATATTGCGAGTTTGACGTTGAAATGAAGAGGTTCTAGTTGGAGTTAGAGCCCGAAGCTTTGAAAATACAAAAAAATTCCGAAAATGATTTCAAAGGCCCAAAAATTTCAATTATTCATCCAAAAATGATAATCTTTCCAACATTCCAATAATTATACGTACGCCGAAAAACATTCTAAAGCATGAGAAATTCCCTGAAGACGAACCTTATGGTTAACCTTCAAAAAATAGATAATCAACCCTGAAAAATTGTAGATTATCCCCATAAGGGCGAAATTCCCAAGTATCCATAAGCAAGGACTACTCCACGCCATAAAAAAATCACTTTCGAAAACAGAAGAAAACTCTTCAAAATTTTCGAAGTTAGAATTGTGCTTTGTGAAAATGTGAAGAGGTATCGTACAAAGTGTCAAATAGCGAGTTACCATTGCATCCTAGTTTTTTCCTCTCATAATGGAGTTACAAGAGCAAAGCCAATTTCGCAATTATCCCGCCTGACGGAGTATGAGGGAAAGTCGTCCGGCTCGGATTTGCTCCCCTGTGTCGTCAGGTGGTAGCACGATATTGGAAAAGGGGATGAAATTCATCCCGGTTGGGTAAGTCGCGTTTCGTGGGCGATCGGTAAAGCAGGCGCTCGGGGGAGGTTTTTTATTCACGAGGGGGATGCAGAAGAGCGCTTTCAACGTTTCCAAAGACTTTATGAGAATTCACGAATTTTTTAGAAGGTTTTGCATTCCTTACAAGGCACCTTATACAACCTTATGAGGTTTCCAAAAAGTTTCGAGATGACCTTGTGAAATTGAACTCATCACTTGTTCCGAAAAACCTTATAAATAAAAATTTAGGAATGTTCACAAATGACCATGGGAGTAAGGATAAAATCCGAAAAACGATTTTCAAAGTCATGGAGAATTTAAAAAATAATAATTGTGCATTTTATTTCGAATTTTCAGAAAATTATGTTCGATTTCTGGCACCTTTCTCTGAATTGATCGAAATGTACGTGGATGTAGGTGTTCAGTCCTGTCGAATTGTCAGTAATTAATTCCTAGGGAATGAAATTTTATTGTACTATTCCGTTTCGGGACCTTGAGGGCTCTCCTGCTTTTGTCATCTTATACCCGTTTCCCGCCAATAAGCCGTACTGAATAATTTGATAACCGCAACAATCCTCGCGAGCGACTAATCACAGGAATGTCCCTTCATTTCATACGACGATTTCACAGTAAGATCTCTTTGAATTCCAGATTACTTTCCCTAACTTAAAGCCTTAAAAAATTTTCATTCGCCTTTGGCGTTTTCAGTTTTGTGATTCAAATGCAAAATTTAGAACTTTGTGAAATTTCCCATCGTGTTATGAACTTTGTAACAACTGACAGTAACAAATTTTTGTAAAAAAACTGGTTACACTATTGCTCTCTCTCCGAGTGAGAAAAAGACAGTTGCGTCGTTTCTAATTGACAGTAACAGTAAAATTATTTTCGTTACTTTTAACTTTCACGATTTCTTCTTCGAGTGACCTCATCACCAAAGCCAAATAGTTTCAATTACTTTCCGAATTTTCGAAAAACTTCTCAACTTTCAAAAAAATGAAAAAAAATTCCCAACCCTGGAATTATATTTTGTGTATCGATTTTCCAATTATTCTCATGTCATGGTCAAAATGTGACGGCTAATGACTCAGAAAATATGATATTCACATGAAACGTCTTGGGTAACCGAGGGCCATGAAACCGGTCGTTACGAACTTTCCCGGGTACCCTCTTGATTTCATTACCGCCCGCGCACGGCCGCCCACGGAATCGATAAATCGTGGGAGAATCACTCCCTGAATCGGACAGAAACAACATGATACGGATGCTCAATCGGGGAGAAGTAAAGGAACGCCCGGCAATTGACGTAATCGGAAGTCAGGATCGTGGATTCTTTTTCCTTCCCCATTCTTCCTCATCGATTAAAAATACGTGACGATGCACGGTCACTCACAATGCACCTTGAAACTCAACTCATACGCGATAGAGTCCGATTTCAATTGTACAACGAAACTCATAAATGAGGTTACAGAATCGTGGAAAAGCATCCAGATCATTTTCCTTATCGCTAAATCAACCTTATCAGCAAATCAAGGACTAGAATCATATACAAAGTTTATAAAATTGATATGTACGTTCACAATCACAATGTAACTCATCGAATTTGTGTCGAATTTCGAAATCCGACCGAATTTTCTCTGTCACGTACGTAAAATAAAGAGATCATTCGTGAAAATGAAATTTTCTAATAAAATCGTTGAAACTCTTCCTCAAACGTACTCGTACTCTCCTGACTAACAACAATCCATAATACTCCGAATTTCCGACTAGACAATATTCCCTCCACGCTCATTTTCCGGATAAACTTCCTCTAACACACTCAACACTCATAAAAATGCCAATGCGATCAACAATAATCCGCGTAAAGAAGAAGCATGACTGATGAAATGATTCCATACATGTATGTACACGTTCATAACGCGCGTCTATGTATATTTATATATGATACGCGACGTGCTTGCGAATCGTAAACTTTATACATTATTGCTTTTCCGATAACCACGTCACACTTGCTTTGGCCCACAAGCATTAGTCCCGCAACGATCGGCGAGTGTATTATATATGTTCATAGGAATAGTTTTCCCCTTCAAGCGCGCGACGAATCACTTTGACTCGGGACAGATCACGTTTCCTGTCGCTCCCGCGTTTCCGTGTCTCGCTTGAAATGGCGTCCTTAATTTTTCATCCCATGATTTGTTCTTTGCGAGAGCTGAAACGCCGCGCGAGCACTCGAGTTGAATTCGAATAGTTTCCGTATAAACGTCAAGCGTTCATACGAGAAGTGAAACTTTTATGACGGGGATGTGAATTTATTACAAGGGATGAATTATGTCATAATCATAATACTATGTCAGGTCGCTCTGGTTGGATGGTGTCTTGTTTCGTTATTGAATTGGAGCAGAAAAGGGTTTTCAGGGTAGTTGAATGTGTAAGTAGCTGAAATCTCTGGGGATTCGAGTGGAAGAGGTGAGATCTTATGGGATCTCTTGGAATCTCTGTAGATCCGAATAGATCGAGAAAGATCTACATAAATTAACTTGTATCCATGTGAATAGATCACATAAGATCAGTCGAAGAAAACACTAGATCTCAGTAGATCATACACTTATTCATCTGCGGATCTACGAATATCTCGAAAGATCACTGCAAGATCACACTAGATCTCTATAGATCCTATAGAGATCCTAAGAGATCTTACATTTTTTCACCCGGAGAGGGAAAGTGTTCCCTCTTTAATGTGAAAGTGATATATTTCGAGTATTTCACCACCTTATGGGGGATGAATGTTGATCAAGGGAAAGATTTCTTTCATCAAAACCTTGACAAGTTACTTTCATGAAGTTTTAGTTCCGAAAATTCTTACTTTGAGAGGGCACACTTTCAAAAGAGAAAGTGTTGAAAGAGATTTCAGGTATTTCATATCCGAAAACGGGTAGATATACTTCATTTACACTGAGCTACGTGCTGATTCGCATCATTCAATTACACTAACACATGTGAAACAAACATAAAACTAGCTTTTAACATATTTTTCAAAAGAAGATACCTGTACTTATGCTCTCAAAACCTTTTTTTATACCTAGAGCTTCAATAACGATCTTTTTTAACATATCTTAAAATTAACGTTTCCGGAAGTTCCAACCAGAAAATGTTTCATTGCGAGTTTGTCAAATATTCAGAATCGAAATAACTTCTGATTGAAAATCGTCATCAAATTATCGAAAGTGTGTTCACCATGACGATATAACATTTTCGAATCTAGAAATGTTTGTAGAGCGATATGTAAAGTACACGATAAAATTAATTTCACTGGAAGTGATATTGCGCTTGCATTCGATATTGACGTGATTTCCGGTCTGTAATTGAACAACGGTCATGAAAAATTGAGTGGAATTTTTGTTTCCATCAATATGTAGTAAAGTGAAGCGTATGGAAACGATGTTATCATTTAATTTTACTGCTTCAGTTGTGGAAAAACCGTGATTGCTTTTACCGCAATCAATACCTAACAGTCGGATATTCGAGTTCTATTAAATTTCGAGTCATCAGTTATTTCGTATATATAAGTCAGAGATTTGTATCCTCGAAATATTTTTGCCTCCATTACCGAGTCCTCTGATAGATTTCTGTCATTAAATTCTAGGTTTCCCAGGTTTGTCATCATTTCTGATATGCCTTTTTCCCCACGTAACATCATCCAAGTACGAACAATCAAACTCCCGTCAAAAGATTCATTCATGGAACTGAAAGCATTGTCTACCTCTTCCCCAGCGTTTATACCTCAACAACAAAAACATTACCCCAATAACAAGCAAAACATGACCTAACTGAACTAAGCAATCTCCTCCCATCAAACAGGACCTCCCCTTTCGGCCGTTAGCACATTACCTCTTTTGTATAGTAGGTAGCCGATTTTATTGACAAAGCCTTTATCAATTCAGTTGTTCACCTAAATTATAAGAGTGAAAGAACCAAATTCCTAGAAGTTTCTCTTGCACTTCTTGGAATATATGTTCTGGTTAGGTTCGCCCCCAACAATAAAACATTGTCCCCACCGTGGGCTTCACTAGAGATGTTCTCAAAACTGGGATGAGAATACGCACAGAACCAACCCTCTTCAAAAGAAAACCAAAACCGCCTGTGGGCCAAAGCAGCGACCTGGCTTTTCATCTTCGTCTCTCATAGAGGTACACCCCCATCGTCTTCACCACACACGCGCACACTTCCCCAAACACACGCCAGCGGACGGCCACACGCGATTCCGCAGTCATGAACATCAACGCGCGGACTACAACCAATTACCCAAATTAACGAATCCCCTTCAATTGAATACAACCCAACAATCCACCCAGTGTACAAACAATACACTACGTAGCATCAACGTTACCATTTTTACCCTTATCGCGTGCTCCATCTTTCATGAAGCCTTTTCACCTCTCGGGTCGAGATTTTCCCGCGATATGTAAGAACTCCCCGAGCGCGTTATTTCCCCCCAAAACTTTTCGGACAGAAAGTTCGGGTTTCCGTGTCCTTGAAGGTCCCGCTATCTCGCGGAAACGTACCCCAGAGACGTTTTTTTCGACAGCCTCCGTGATTTTCGGTTCCGATAGGGGTTTTTTTCCGCGATTAGCGGGGGAGAGATCGTTTTTTCGTCCGTTTCTCGATATTTCCGGTGTGGATTCCACGGGGGTTATTTGATACACGGAATCCGAATTGCGATTTCATGGAAGCACTCGACTTATGTAGTAATGACGTTTCGATAACCGGGGTGAGTTTTTTTTTACGTGGGGGAGGTTTGTTTTACGAAAGCGTGCTTGTTCGTGACTGGTTCTGCTGAACTGATCGAAAGCTCGAAAATTTCGAGTACGATTCAGCGGTAAAATTGTGCCGGAAAGGAAAAATGTGTGGACCCAAGACTGAGTCGTGATTCTCTGAGCTTTTTCGTCGTATAGATATACCGCGTTTTTTGTTATCTAAGCTTTTAGTATACATATTTATATACGTGTAAATGATTGACGGACCGTTTGAAGACACAGCGCGGAGTTCACGGTCCTGGGGATATGGGTGAGTGACTCTGTCACGAAGCGTGGATTTGTGGAAGCGCCAGGGGCAATCTCGGCGAAGAATGTGCCCAGAGTAAGCTACTTATGACTAGCGCCAATATGAGCGTATGGCTAGAGCTGAGGGAGACTCGGCAGCCGCTGCTGTCCGGGAGTTTCACTTCGACTTCCGCCATTTTGAAGATGGACAAGAGCGGGTGCGAGTGCATGTCTTGGTGCTTGTTGTTTATCTTATCGCTTAGGTCTTGCAACATTGATACGCATTCGTCCTGGAACCAAAAACGGGTATGGTTTTACGGATTTCAGTGGGATTTTCGTGGAGAACTTTGTACGTTTTATTCAAATGATGATCAGATAAAATAGAAACTTTAATCATGAATCAGTTAATCATAACCCCAGTTCCTCGACCTGAATTTTAATTCCTCAAATAACGAAACTGTAAGTACAGCTAACAGCAGGATCATCCCTTTTTTCCTCATTTTCTCGAATATTTTCCGCCCGATTACTTTTTTCTTTGACTTTCCCACGATCGAAATTACCGCGGGTTGTTGAATCTTTAATTTCCGGCGCTGCAGAATACGCCGGGGAGAAATTCAGGAACGCTAAAGCAAACGTGGCGCCGAAGATTCAGCTAACTCGGTATATCAATTTGCCTTCCGAATAAATGTATTTTTAATCCAATCCCGTCCCAAAAGAATATTCTTGAGAAAAAAAAAACCAACCCCGAAGCAATTCGAAACGAATGAAAAACTGATTTCCGAAGTTAAAAGCAAAGTCGTTTCCGCTAGTGGCAATTAGGAAAAGTTCGAAAAAGTGCTCATCAGATATTCACGTTAATACTGGAGGTTTCCTGGTCGCTATCAATTAACCAAATTGACGTTTCTTGAAAATCGTGAATAAATAGCTTTTAATTGATTATTTCGGGCTGGAAAATTACTTCGGGATGTGATGACGATTTATTGTTTGGAATACTATGAATTATGTTGACGTTTCCGTGTGTTTTCCTTGGCGAATAGTAGGAACATGCGTGCTCGCGAAAGCACTTGCCAGATAAATAACGCGTCCAATTTACAATGTTGACGATTAATAACTCCGGCACTCGGTTTCATACGATCCTATTTATCTCTTAGTGGACCGCGTAAGATGCTGCAGGTGCTCCGAGTGTTCAGCAGGTATACCATTGTATTGCGCGGAAACCCATATTAATGTTCCCTTAATTGGATTCCTCGGTAAAGGGAGCGATTACCGTATTACGCAATATTCCTCTATTACATTCTTCGGTATTCGTGAATTAATAAGATGGATTCGACTGGGAAAATGGAATTATTTTCGCTCTAATTGGGGTTTACTGATACCTTTGAGGAATTAAATCTGAATTTTATCTCCCTATACTATAAAAAAATATATAGCCGCCCCCCCCCCCCCAGCTGTAAGGTTTTGATCAAGCTCTATCAATTCCTATCGTTTTCCATCGATTTCCATTGATTTTCATCAATTCTTATTCATTTCTGATTATTTCTATCGATTTACAGTAACTTGCGTTGATTCCCATCAATTTAAATTTATTCTCGTCAATAACCATCAATTTCCATCAATTTCTATCGACTTCCAATCGATTCTCAATGGTTTTCCATCAATCCCTATTGATTCCGAATAATGATAATACATCAATTGCACGGATAAAACGTGTGCACAAACGTCTAGAGGGATCCATCAGTTAAAATGACTCAGTCGAAATTAATTGGTCAGACGAAAATACATGAAAACAAAATAATTCTGAATCTTTCCTCAGATTTCGCGAGTTTCAAAATGGCCTTTCCGAGAATTTCCAGTGACTTCACGACCCGAATGTAATAACAGGAACCCGATTCCTCCCCCGATAATCACAACGATCGCAAACGCGAATTCCCGTCGATATTTTTTACAACCCCCGAAATCGTTTTTCCTCACACAATACTAGAATAGGCGCAATAGAATAGCTACGATGCACTTGTGAGTGCAATTCAAAGAACAAGCTCGTGCACAATTTTCGGAAACGAGGTCGTAAAATCGCGCGCGTGCACGAAACACAGCAGGTAAACTAATACGTCTCTGAATGTAAGTTCGAGAGGGTCATTCAATTTTCCACTAATCTTGATTTTTTAATTGCTCACACGAAGACTTTTTGCAGTAAAAAACACGACTAGAAGAAATCGTTTTTTCTGGGTCTGCAACGCTGCCAAGCCACTTAATCAATAAAAACGCCAGGACTCGCGACGTGCTCGCTTTGGACAAAATAAAAGTACACGGGAAAATAAAAATCAGAGAAAGTTCAACGGGAAACAAGGGACATGCAAGGTACCCGTACACGTGACTGAGGGGGAAGTACGCAAAGGGTCGTCTGTATGGAAAACGCCTTGTCACGCAATGCAAATGAGTCGCGAAACCCCCTACCTTCGTCTTTTCAGTTTCTGGCCCCTGCAACCCGAACGCGAACTAACCGCCCTTTGACTCGTAAATTCCTTTCCGGCTTTTTTTCCTTTGCTCCTTAACCCGCTTATTTTATTTTATTTCCTTTCCCTGCCACACGAAAGCGCTAAATTTCGGATTGCGATCGCGCGGAGTCATGCCTAATTGTCGTCGTAATTTGGGGGTGTTCGGGGTTTGGGTGGGAGTTATGATTTTTGGGGAGATGAGGTCAAAAATTTGAGAATAAAGCATTCTTAGGTTATTGTCATTAATTCACTGATAGAATGGAATATAATTCTTACATTTTTTCACTACTGAATGATCGTATTCGTTCATTCGAATTCGACAGTTGACTGTCTTGAATTCCGAATCGTCAATACTTTAAAAAAGAATTCCGAGATTCAACCTCCTTCGTAATAATTTATTAACGAACTTGAATACATCATTCATTTTCTGATTCATCAACATGACCTATCTCCAACACGATGACATCTTCATTGTTGTGCAATGCATAACCAGAACATTACGATAATGAAAATTCACTGACTAACCAGGAAATGCTCGATTCGTTCACGCGTCGTCTTGACCCAGTTCGCTCGTCGAATACGAAAAATATGATAATGAGGTTTTCTATCATTTCTCCAACGATGAAATAAATGTACATCTGGGCTTTCTCATTTAGATGCTAATGTATCTGTCGTTCATAACTTTCCTCAAATAAATCAAACATTTATGACTGCTTGATGTAAAACTGAAAATGACTAAAATCTGGTAACGACCACTCGTAAAGGGATAAAATCAGGAGGAAAACTGTCCAAGATTGTTGGTTTTAACGTCACGCAGTAAAGAAATTGATTAGCGATTCCGTAGGAAATTACAGAGACAATAAAGTCGGCACTTCGCTTTGCATGTTCGTTCGCCCTTATCGAATTTATCGAGATAATAGCAAGTTGCCGGCTGTTCTACTTATGGCACCAGTCCCCACGCGTGTTACCGAATCGCGAGCTACTGGCTTTGTCAATGGAGAAAGCCGCACCTATTCTCACCGTATCACCATCTTCATTAAGATAACGTCATGGCGCCTTTATGGCCTTCGTATCTGGCTTATGAAAGTATGGAATTTCAGGGTTCGTCACGTTCATTACTACGAACGGGGTAAATAGTTTGATTTCAGAAATGTATTTTTCATAAATTCAGAATATTATGAGATCGAAGAAAATGTGTCAAAAATGGAAGAAATCTAAGTTTTTTCCGTAATTCTAGAATCCCAGATCTTCCCTGTTCCTTCACCTCTTTACAACCCAATCGATGTCTCATTCGTCCCGAAAACGAGGCCGTTAAACGAAGCAAGCGCAACGATCGGTTGCATCAGGAATCCGACTGCACTTTTCGCATTAACCATTTGTCTCGTCACTTTGCTTCGAGTAAGGTTGAGCGCCGAACGCGCGCAGGTGTTCTACTCAGATAGCCACCATTGGCATAATGCCAATAAAAGCACCTATGCCCGCATCCAAGTATAGATCTTGCGACTTTTCATTGAATTTCCATGCGCCACTTACGGCGCGCTTATCCTCTCACTCCTGCGAATCCTTTCCCCCTTCCAATTGCCACTAGCGCGAATCTCTTTTTCTGCTTTCCTACGGTGCCTCGAGCTTTATCTTCCGAACGGAGCGCGGAGTGACGTCGCGCAGAAAGCTCGTGTTCCGCTTCAATGACTCGCTTCATTGGCGGGTTGAGCTTTAAAGTTTCCGGGGGTTTTACATCTTGCTCATTTGGATGATCATTTTTTTTGGGTTTTGGGGAGTGGTTTTTGTTATGGTGGATCGTGGGGGTATTTAATGGGTTTTTGAGGATTATTTTGTTTTTCTATCATTCATTCAGCTGTTTTGCGTTTATTTACAAAAAAACCTACAGCACTGAATTCGATGTTTCTGACGTTTATGGAGGATTTAAGGAGGGTGAAAAAGAATGTACGAAAGAGGTTTGGGAGGAGAGCTTTTTATCCTCCTTCTTTCGTAAAAAAATGCACATGAGAACGAAAATTGAATTTTTTGGAGGCTTATTGTTAAATTCTTCTCAATTCGTTCTTAACAAGTTCTTCTTTATTCATGCATGCTAATTTTTTGCGGAAACTACTTCATTACACAACAGGAAAAACACAACGGGTTCTTACAATATCACAATAATTTCAAAGCATGTCGAAACTAGCATGCGATAAGTATAATATAAAGAACTTCTTATCAGTTACAATGTGCTAACAAGAAATTTTAATATTTTTCTACATGTTATCAGTTCGACTCTTCGAGTTTTAGTGTTTTTCATTCCGTACAGAAAAATGTTGTGTGCCCGAGTAATAGTTTTATTTGGGGCGGGTGTTGTAAGT
This sequence comes from Platygaster equestris, assembly GCA_030522785.1. Taxonomy (NCBI): domain Eukaryota; kingdom Metazoa; phylum Arthropoda; class Insecta; order Hymenoptera; family Platygastridae; genus Platygaster; species Platygaster equestris. The sequence goes on from JAPYZK010000761.1 coordinate 12,775, forward strand.
ATGAAATTTATAAATGATTCAGAGTGATATACAAATAATCGAATAAAATGATAGAACTTGATTTTTGCAGATAAGTGCGTTAATTTTCATTGCATCGGAGACAACTGCAGAGAATGATAAGGTGAAAGTTATTTTTCACTGAATTTGGTGGAAAAAAGTGAAATTTTTCCTGTTTTCAGATGCATTGGACAGTTCTTAAATCTCCCAAATTTGTACATAACTTCAAGCTACATCTTTGTTCAATGAATGTATAAAACCAAAAAAACCTTCATATTCTTCGAATTTTTCGATATCAGAATCGTTCTAACACATCTCCCATTTAATTCCCATGAAAAACCCATGAAAAAACATGTATATCAAAAAGTGATATACATGTAACAATACAAAGCCCACGAAATTCACGTACATGTTTTCACAGATACCAGCAACAATGGTCCTGAATTTGACAGAACTAACAAAAAGCGAAGACGTTTCTTATTACAATATTGTTGAGTATTATCGATCAAAGCCTCATAGAATGGTCAACCGAACGATCACATGGCTCAGAGCTTTAAACAAAACTAGTTCACTGAAAGTAAATGATGTTCAAACATATATAAGATACTCATCTCCAAAAATGGAAAATAGCAAACAAATCCAAATAATATAAGTAGAATGATAAAAAAATGACTAATCAAAAAATTTTCGAACTTCATCCTAGATTAAGTTCCAAATCGTCGGATCAAATAATGTAGTGTACGCCTTGAAGGTCATCGACTTCTGTGGTGAACAATTGGAAGGCACGACCGAAAATTTGATGAAATTGATAGTTCAAAAGCAATTGCTGGGCGATAAGGATTGCGCGTCATCGGGAATAGCAAAAGTATTGTCACAACCAATAACTTCCTTCAAAAAACTGAATTCTCCATATTCTAAAAAAAATTGTTTTCCAGTGGTCGACTTTCGAAATTCCACCAGAATTGACCGTTAATTTCTTAAGCAACACGGATAAATGGGCGGATTTCCTCCGAAAGTATGCATATGACATTTCAATCTGTATTTTCGATAAGAACAGGAAAACAAGCATTTATGACACGTTTTGTATACTGCAATTAGACTACTTGAGATTGAGTTGAAGTCGCGTCAGAAAATCCAGCAGAACAATTCGTTAATGACGAAATAATAAAAATTGATGGATGTCTGTAAATTTAATGAAAAATTTCTCCCTCCCTATTAAAAAAAGTTTCTTCGTGATTATTTGGTTGCACTAAAATCATGTTGACATCAAACATTTTGCTCAACTTCCACCATTTCCGAAATCCATGATTACAACATTAAAAATATCGTCCCCACTGCGAGAAACTCGAATGCAAAAAAATTCAGCGTCGGTTAAAAACAAAAGACGCCCGGGGCATTGAAAAGTGAAGGAGCAACCAGAAAGTAATCGCTGGAAACGGCTGAATCGGGCTGACGAAACCTCGAGCTCTACTACTTGGCGGAAGGAGTTCGGGTCATTAAGTCCGCTGAATATTCCTACTTACTCCCTTATCTTACTCTCGAACTCGACGCGCGTGAATGACGAAAGCTGTTGGTCGCTGCAACTTCGTTATCGCAGCGAGCCGCCCTCCCCTTCCCACTTTCCCCGAGAAGCCCGCATTTAGCGATCGCGCGAAAAGAGATTTTACGGATGAATGAGGGTGGAATCGGGCGCAACAAAATGTAACTGACAGAAGAAAATTTTCCGAGAGTGTTCAATATTCAAGTATGTCAAAAATTTTTCTCCCCCTCCAATGTTTTCATTCCATCGATCCTTTGTGGACAAACAAAATCACTCGTCACAAAAAACGATCGCGCCCACGAATTTTCTGACTCTGGAGGGCACCGAGTGCGTAACTCCGCTTTCCCGTCTTTATATTAGCAAAGTTTCATGACGTACGGAGCAGGACGAAAAATGCAAGTTCCGACTGTCGACTTTGCCGTCTGTTCGCGCCCTTATAAATATGAAAGCGCGCCCTTGGGGCTTAAAGTCAAATTCCGCTCGCCTTTTCCTTTGGAAATCATGAAAGATACATGAGAATGAAAATAAAAACTCAAATATTTGTCCGTGCTCGTCATATTTCATTCATTCCTTATCGATCGTGGGCCAGATAAAAAGCTCGCAATTTTCGCAAGAAAGTTTAACCGGAAACCGGCTACGACTTGTCAAACTGAAAAATTCACGTCGAGTTCGTGAGGAGAAAATGTTTCGATCCTGTTTGAATGTGATTATTTAATGACTTTCGGGACCAAAACTGTTGTTTTCGGTAAAAAAAAATGATCATGAAACAACTCTAGACTTCAAAATGTCCAATTCCCAAATCTTCTATCCCAGAACTGTGAAGATATAACAAACCTTCCATCCTCAATTACTCGCGGTAAAAATCGTCCATCATAAATCGCTCCGAACTTTTCCAATTCCACAATTACTTGTATAAAAATTTTCATGAATTCCCACGTCTCTTTTTCCTCGCGACAATTCCCTGACCTTTTTCCCGACTTTCTGGTTTGCTGTAAAGTTACCACCCCGGGCCAGTAAGTTCAAAACGAATCTTTTCCCTTCCCCTGTGCTTCCTCCGCGAATGCACCGGAGCTCTTCTCTTTCCTTTCGCAACTTCTCGCAGACAACTCTCGAGGTTCGGGCTCGATAAATCGAAATACGTTATCCCGCAGCAATAGAAGAAATGAACTCCTCTAATCCCAACGGGCCAACCGCCTCCCCCACCTAACCGAGAGGCTTCTTCGAGCCAAGTCGTTATTAAGGCTGAACTTCCGGGAAAGAATTTTCAATCAGGTATACTTGAAATGTTTGGTAAATGTATTCAAAGTGTGTTCAAATGTTCATAGACTCTCTATATTGATGAAAAAACCTCCAGGGCTTCCCCTTCCCCAACGCGTCAGCAACTTGGACTTTGTTCCCCATGGAAGCTCCATGAAAATCCATGAATTACAATGGGATACCATCAATGACTTTGATATCCTATGAATTATCATTCAATCTCATTTATTCTCTTAAAGTCATACTAAGTCACTTTGTCTCTCTATGAATGCCTGTAAATCTGACGAACTTCCTTTATATTCCATTGATTTCCATTGTATCCCATAATTTCGCTTAAACGCCCATAAAGTTCCCTGATATCCTACGATTTACTTCCAATCCCATTATTTTCTAGAAATTCTGACATCTTACCTTTTCTCCCATACATTTCAATAATATCCCATGAATTCCCACAACAGCCCATATATACACTCAAAATCCCATTAAGTCCCATCATATTCCATGAATTATTATGCAATCCTATAAATTACCATTACACCCTTTATATTTTTCTCAAGTCTCATAAAGTGCCTTCAAGTCTCAAGAAATACCTCTTAATCCCATTAATTATGTACCATCAAATCTCATCAATTCCCTGTATATCCCATAAAGTCCCTTTGCCACGATATGAATTCCTCGATATCCCATAAAATGTGCTTATATCCTATTATTAACCATTGTATCCCATACATTCCCTTTCATTCTCATGAACTTCTTTTGTATCCAATGAATAACCGCTGAAACCCATAAATTTTCTTTAGATTCCTACATCTTTCCTCTTCTCCCATACATTCCCATATAATCCCATGAATTCCCTTTACTTTCCATGCATAGCCTCCAAATCCCATAAAGTCTCGTCATGCCCATGAATCATTATTAAATCCCATGAATTACCATACAATTGCATCGATTCCCTCCAAGTCCCATGAAGTTCATTTGTCTCCTTATAAATTGCACAAAATCCTATAAACTTTCTTTATACTTCTTTACTTAACATTCAATCTTAGAAATTGTCTATCAATTCTAACATCTTTCCTTTTGTCCTATACATTTCCTGAATATCCTATTGATTCTATACAAGTTCTATACACACCCTGAAAATCCTATGAGGTCCCATGATATGCCATGAATTACCATTATATTTAATAAATTTTCATTGCATCCTATTTATACCCTTTAAGTCCAATAAAAGTCCCTTCAAGTCCCTAGAAACTGCATCAATTACAATCGAATATTTATAATTTCCTGTGTATCCTATGAATCACCATTTTATACCATTAATTCCCTCTCAATCCCGTGAAATCCTCTGATGTCTCCAAAAGTCCTTAAACTTCTTCAATATCCCATTCAACCCCATAAATTTCCTCTTAAATCTATAAGGTCCATCTATATCTCATATACTCGCCTCATATCCCATTTCCGATCGCACATCCTATTTCGAATGAGGGCAGGATTTGAAAAATTGATCAAAATCTAAGCAGATATCAGAAATGAATAAATATTCAATAATAAAATAAGGGAGCGTTAATATATTCAATGCATGTAAAAAAATACGGATATAGTTTAATTGACAACGGAAGTTCCTCAGCCATTTTTATCGAACCTGAAAAATAATTGAGTTATCCGAAATCGAAGTCGAATAATAAAAGCCCAACGCGCGCCATCTTAGTATGTCGCTCGCGCTGCGCGCGCAGTCACAGTACACGACGCCACCGCATCACCCGTTGATGGTTCGACTTCAAACTCCGATAACTTCATCCCTATTGAATCTACCCAAAAACTCTAAAGGAACTTTCTTCTCAGATTTCGACAAAGAATCTACCATTTTCCCCACAATTCCATTGATTCCATAATTGCATACAACTACCCGTGCAAACTAAAGTATCGAACAAAAGCCGTTAAATTTCGCATGAAGCAACCCTCCGAAAGTCTCCAGAGACGGTTCTTCCACCTCGCGATGGTATACAAGGAGGTGCCTCCTTTTCTCCGTCAGGTACCCTACAAGTGATCTCGAGCATCTCGGGAAATTAAGGTGTCGCGAAATGCTCGACACGACTGCGGGCGCTTTTCTTTTTCTCGCTTTTCCGGAGAAGTGCAAGCTTGTAATTGTTCTGTTCGGAGGTACGGTCATTACGGGGGAACACGTCGCTGGCCGGAGGATACGAAAAACGTAACGCGATGGGTTTATTGACATTTCGTTTGTTGGACGGCCTGCATGACGAGTTTTTTTTGTTCGCTAAAAAAACATTCCGGGGCAGTTTTTACCCTGAAAGAAAATTCCACGGGACAAAAAATTCCAGGATTCGATGGAAACTGGAATTCCCATTTTGAATGGAGCCCCCAATCGCCGAATTTCGATGGCATTCAATCAACCGTGAAAACTCCGGCGAAACTCCATTAACGAGCGCGCATAATCACGTCCGTCTCCGTTATGATCGGTCGCGTAACGTGAGCTTTTTGGCACGAAAAGTGTTAAAACTTTACTGACGTTTCCGACTTTGCATAGTCGAACTCGGAGTTATGAACTTGTAAGAGCGTCATTACCGCGTCGACGTTCGCTCAACCCGTTTTACATTCGCAATGACTTAATACTTGGGTGGTGGGTATTTTTGGGGCGGTTATATCGAGGAAGTCACTTACCTTGACTTTCAGGAGATGCCGCAAACTTTGAGCTTCGCTGCTGTTCGCCGGGGGGCTTTCCGAACCGAGTCGCGCGACCGCTATGACGTTCTCGCCGGTTACGTTGTAGAGAAACAGGTTGCAAATGGTCTGGAATTGGGAGATGAAAAATGGCTATTTGTGTGTTGAGGGTGGGGGAGAGGGGGGGGGGGGGGGGGAGGGTTTTGAAGATCTTACGTTGTCGAAATTGTGGCGCAATTCATTTTATGGAGAAAAAATATTCACGAAAGAACGTTGATTTTAGTTATCCAAGTTTTGAGTTCACTTTGGAAACCTTAAATCTGGAATTCGAGTCCAAAGTTGAATCCTTAAGCTTACAGTTTGAAGTTCATCATGAAAGTCCAAGTTTGAAGTTTGATTTGTTAAGTTGAAACTAACAGTTTTGAAAATAAAATTCAAACTTGAAGTTTTGGGTAATGAACTTCAGCCGTGAAGTTTTGGAAGTTCATTTCCCGCTTAAACTTGCAGTTCAAACTTCAAACTCAAAGCTTCCGCGATGAAGTTCGAACTTGAATTTTAAGAATTGAAGTTCAATGTAAGGAACTTTAATCGTGAAGTTTTTGAAGTTGATTTATAACTTGAAGTTGCAGATTGGAACTTCAAACTCGAAGTTTTCAAATTTGAGTTCTAACTTGAAGTACAACCACGAAGTTTAGACACTTGATTTCTGGCTTGAATTTTCGAAATTAAACTTTAAACTTAAAGTTTTCGGAATGAAGTTTAAACTTGAAGTTTTCGGATGGAAGTCCAAACTCTGAGTTTTCGATGTAAACTTTGACCTCGAAGTTTCAGAAGTTATTTTCGATCTTAAAGTTGCGTCATCAAACGTTAAACATTAAGTTCTCAAATTGTAGTTCAATCTTTAAGTTTCCGAATTGGAATTTTGATTCAAAGCTTGCGAATTAGAGTTGAAATTCGCAGTTTCCGAAACTAACTCCAACCCTGAAGTTTCGAAAGTTCATTTTTGGCTTGAACTCGCAAAATAAACCTAAAACTCGAAGATTTCGAAATGAAGTTCAAACTTAAAGTTTTCGGATTGAAGTTAAAAGTTGAAGTTTTCGATGTAAACTTTGACCTCGAAGTTTTAGAGGTTATTCGCAATCTCAAAGTTGCGTGATCAAACGCTAAGCGTTAAGTTTTCAAATTGTAGTGTAATCTTGAAGTTTCTAAATTGAAATTCCAATTTGAAGTTTCCGAATTAAAGTTTAATTTAAAGTTTCCTATACTAACTCCAACCCTGAAGTTTCAAAAGTTCATTTTTGGCTTGATCTCGCAAAATAAACTTAAAACTTGAAGATTCCGAAATGAAGTTCGAACTCAAAGTTTTTGAATTGAAGTTCAAACTTGAAGTTTTCGATTTCAACTTTGACCTCGAAGTTTCAGAAGTTATTTTATATCTGGAAGTTGTGACTTCAAACTTCAAAATTGAAGTTCTTGAATTGAAGTTCCCAAATTAAAGTCAAAACTCAAAGTCTTTGATATAAACTCCAAACTTCACGTTTGGGAACTCCATTTGTGGCTTGAACTTGCAAAATTGAACTTCAAACATGAGGTTTTCGAAATGAAGTTCAACCTTGAAGTTTCAACAATTAACTTCAATTGTGAAGTTTCGGCAGCTGGCAAACTTTCGGCAAACTTCAAACCTTATGCTTGAAGTTGCGGAATTACACTTGAAACTCAGTTTCCGGATTGAAGTCCAAACTCGAAGTTCAAAGTTTTCGATATAAAAACTTCACCCTTGAAGTTTCAGGAGTCAAGTTCTTATAAAAAATCCATTTGTTATCCATTTTCTAGAAATGGATTTAATGTTTTATAACTCCGCAAAGTTATCTAATTATTTAACACTAAGTTCATCAAGTAAAACTGCTCACGATATAAATTTACGAGTTTGGTGGCTCATTGGATCACTTTCATTTTATCTCGAGTTTCCTAAAAAATCGTGCCAAATTCTCACCTTATTTTTCCCGTCCTTCCGCATAAAGGAGTCAAGCGAAGAAACCGCGTCAAGAACTGTGAGATTATTGTAATGGTTCATCAAGCTTTGGTCTGCTTCGCTGTATCCCAGGAACATGAATATTCCGTGCGGTATACTGTACGAATCTAAAAAAAATACAATTTCGTCCTCCCAATCAGTGATCTGCGCACATAATCATAAATTTAACGGTAATTTTGGAAATATTCCAAATAATCCGTACAGTATCATAAACACCAAAAATACGAAATTTCTCTGACCCTTAACAAAATTTCCTAAAAATACGAAAAAACAACCAAAATCCTCGTAAAGCCACCTGCGAACCTCCTTCTCATTAATTCCGTAAAATTTGGCCGTGATCATTTTTCCAAATGAGGCGAGTCTTACCGGGGGAAGGCCGCATGCATATGAATCGGCCGCTGTAGCAGAGGCATCGACCGCGGTACGCCTGATAAGCCGGCGCCGCGTGATTGTAATAGGCAAAGTCCGTTTTGCAGGGCAACGATTTGACACAAATCGTATTACAGCTGAGCACCGTGCCTTCGGCGCACTGGCACAGCTCCGAACAGTCGGGCTCGTCGTCTTTGTAAATCTGTCGACACCGCGAATCGAACGCGATTAATATTCATCCGCGATGTCTTAACTTTTGATATCTGCGGTTTATTGACTTTTCGACCAATTCTGTTCCAATTCTAGGGTTTCTTATTCCAGAACAAACGAGATTTGTAATAATTAAGTTTGAGGAGTATTCGTATACTGAATTGGAAAAGAATTATCAGGTTAGATGATTAGATGATGGGCAGTTTGATGAAGATTTTGAATGTGCTGTATTATGCATTGAGGCTTCTTGACGACAAAAAAATGACCTGAATGAATTCGTAATCGTGAAATAACTATTTGTGCATCGGGAAACCCTGCTGAGGCAAGAGCAATGATGTTAGATTGCATATTATTGCATAAGATTAAAATTTCTGAATTTTTGAAAATTTTTGAAATTTCTACAAATTTCCGAAATTTCGGCGAATTCCCGAAATTATTGAGAATTTTTATAACTTCTCGAAATTTCTAAAATTGTGGAAAATTGCTGGGGTTTTCAACAATTTCCAGAAATTCTTTAATTTTTGTGAATTGTTGAAATTTTTCATATTTTATTGGATTCTTGAAAATATTCTGCATTTTTCGGAATTTTCGAAATTCTCCAAAATTTCCAATATTGTCGGAAATTTTTGAAGATTTTGGAAATTATGTAATTTTTCTCAGTTTTGTGAAATTTTCGAAAATTTTTCAGTCTTTAAAATGGTTGAAATTTTTTCAAATTTCCCGAATTTTTGAGTATTTTCAAAATTTTCAAAATTGTTGGAGTCTTTAAAATTTTTGTGAATTTTGTCATTTTCATAAATTGTTGAAATTCTCTAAATTTTGTTTGATTTTCGAAAATACTTGGAATTTTTCAGAATTTTTAAAATTCTCCATAATTTCTAATATTGCTGAAAATTGTTGACGTTTTTGGAAATTGTGAAAATTTATTTTAATCTTGTGAAATTTTAGAAAATTTTCCAAAGTCTTGAAAATGGTTACAATTTTTCAAAATTTCCAAAATTTTTGGAAATTGTTGAAGTCTCGAAAATTTTGGTAAATTATGTAATTTTTGTAAAGTATTAAAATTCTTCAAATTTAGTGGCATTTCTTAATATTGTCTGAAATTTTAAGAATGGTTGAAATTCTCGAAAATTTTCGGAATTGTTTAAAATTTTCGTAATTTTTGTTAAAGTTTTCGGGAATTGTTAGAAATCATTTTATTTTGAAAAACTTCCGAAATTTCTAAAAATATGCAGTATTTCGTAAAAATTTTCAAAATCCTTTAAAATTTTCGAAAATTTTTGAAATTTTTGTACACGATTGCTGAAAATTGTTGAAGTTTTTAAAAATTCCCAAATTTTTTCAACTTTTTCTAAATTGTTCCGAATGTTCGGAATCGTTGAGAAATTTTGAAATTCCTGAAAATAAAGGTGGTGCCAGTCATCAGGCTCATACATATTATTGAAGGTTGGCAACAGTTGGCAGTCATCGATCAGTCATGAAAAATCACGAGTGGATCGCGTTACACGAATGTAAAGTATTCATTGAAATTTCTTATTATACGTGGTACAGTGCGTAGCTCAACTCTCAAAAGATTATCTACAATCACACGTGGGAAAAATGACATAATTGCAATCGTATGATTCCAGCAAACTCAAAATATAATCTTTCATACAAAAACCAGCACGATTCTGATCGCTGTAATGGTAATGCAATGATATGCAATGTTATATCAGTGCACAGCCGTGCTAATGATCCAGCAGGGAAGGGAAGCTCCTTCCAAGCATCCCAAACGTCACCTCAAAATTCACCACAGAACCCCCAAATCATTCTCTATGATTCCCTTCATTCCCTCGAATGATCCAATTTGGACCAGCAATTGCGAAAATGTAAATGTGTCACGAAAATAACGCTGGCATTGTTACAGATAGAAGGCCTGTGATACAGCCGTGATCTCACGTGCTTTTTTTTACTGCGCCCGCTTAAGGATACGAGGGAAAGCAAACATGGCCGGACTCTGAAGTGTCGTCTGAAAATGCCACCCTTACTGCCTCTCCCGGCTCTTCCATTCTGACGTTCTTATATCTTACAACGATCGTAAAGACTGTCGGGAACTCACCCTTTTGCCTTTGCCCTCGCGGATGGATTGGGAAGGCTGCGACGACCTTTGAAACACGCACTCGCCTGTAGAACGAGCGAGAAAATGTGATGATATATTTTTGTGTACTAATTTTTTTTTTTTTTTAATTAAAGATAATGTTATATTATTTAACGGATTGTCGAAATATTTTGAAAATGGATCACATGTAAAGGAGGGGTGGTATTTTGACACGAATAACGTCTTTTTATGGTATGAACCTTTGAAAAAAATGCATTTTATGGAAAAACCTTGATTCAGGACCGGTCAGCTGCTAACGGAATCAGGCGGCATTGATAAATAATCGGAATTTTTGATATTTTGGAGTTTTTCGAGCTATCAAAATTTTGAAGAAATTAGAAATATTCATTTTAGGAATAATTATTTGGTATTTAAAAATAATTATTTGGAGAATTTGGAGGAATTATGGAGTTTCAGAAGTTTTGAAGGTTTTAGAATTTCGTTTTTAAAGATTCGAAAGAATTTTAGAGTTTTGAAATTTTTCGGAGTATATAAAAGTTATCGAGTTTTGAAATTTTCGAGGATTTGAGAATTTTGAAAGTGAGACAGTTTCGGAGAATTTCGATGTTTTGAATTTTGAAAGATTCACAACTCAGAGAAGAAAATTGTAGCAGATTTGTATGAATGTTAATATGATTGAGCATTTTTGAGTTTTGAAATTTTTGACACTTCGGGAATTTGGTAATTCTGGTATCCTGAAATTTAAAGGAATTGTGAAATTCTGAAGTTTTATTTTAGAAGTTTGTGTAGTTCCGAAAGTTTCAAAATTTTGATGATTTCGAGGATATCAAAGTTTCGAAGTTTTTGGAAGTATATTGAAGTTTTAGGTTTTGAAATGTTAGAAAATTTCAAAATTCGCAAAGCTTTGACGTTTCGAACAATTTTGAAATTTGAAGTTTGAAGTTTGAAGCCAATTGTTTCCCATATTCATGAAATTTCGATAAATTCAAATGAATTTTGGCGTTTTTTGGTATTTCGACGTTTTTAAGTTGTAATGTTTTAGATTTTGGAGCTTTGGAAATTTTGGGACCCCTAGTATCTCAAAGTTAGGATAAATTATTCAATTTTAAAATTTTAGAAGGTAATAGAGTCTCGTAGATTTGAAAATTTCAATATTTTATACACCTCAGTGCAATAAACGGCCCTTTATTGGCCTTCTCGAGCCGGAACAATCTTTTTATTGCCTTCGGTGTATAAAGTATCGTATGTTCCAAAGGGCAAAAAGTTATTCTAGACTTATACGATTATAGACCTCGGCTTCGCCTCGGAATATAAACTCGCATTCGTCCAAAAAAACTTTTTGCCCTTAGGAACATAATATACTATTTTAAGATATTGAAAAATTTTCCAGTTTCGAAGTCCTTCGAAATATATGAAAGTTATAAAATTTTTCCGAAGATTTGGAAAATAGTGAAGTTTTGGAGAATTTTGGACTTTGGTGGACAAGAATTCTCGGGATCCCTTCAATTCTGATGAATTAAGGTAAATTTCGAAATTTTCAACAAGTTCAGAGTTTTGGAACTGTCAAGTTTTCGAAGTTTTTGAGCTTCAGAAATTTTGGAAGTTATGGTGTTCCAAAGTTTGGGGGCATCAGCAAATTCAAAACTTATGAAAATTTCTATAGTCCAGGGAATTCTAGAATTCGAAGTTTTTCAAAGTACATAAAAGCTACCAAGTTCTGGAATTACTGAGAATTCTGAAGTTCGGCAGCTAAGAATACATTTCAAAATTTAGAACATTTGCATTAATGCACCAAAACTCCATAGTTCGTGAGCAAAAAGTTTCGGAATTGTGAGGTTCGGAACTTTCGTAGCTTCGGAAATAACATAACTTCTGATAACCCGAAATAAGAGGTTATTATTCAATTCCGAAACTTTGTAAGTTGCTGAAATGTCAAAGTCACTAAAAATGTCGAAGAACTTTTTAAGTTCCAAAGCTGTCAAGTTTCAATTTTTCTAACGTTCCCTGAGTCAAATAATAAGGTTTGTAATGTTTCTAAAGTACTGTACAAAGACGAATAAACAATAATTCACGTCATTCATCGTGGAAAATTTCCAACATCGATTAAGAGGTTGCATTCACGTTCAAAAAAAAGAAGGGGCAAGGGGGTGCCCCAAAAATATTTAGCTCATAGCGGCAAATAGGTCCTAAACCCCATGACTTTCTTACAAGGTTCTTTAATGAATCTTATAAGCTTCCAAATCAGCCTAAAATCATTCACTCCTTTCCCAACGTCGTCCATTCCAAACATCATCCATTTTCCAGCCCCAATTCGCGCATCAACCACTCATCGTCACCAGAAACCCCACTTTCAGAACCTCTCCACATCCCAATTATACTCACGAGGAGCCACGGTCGTGGTGGTCGTCGCGGGCGTTGTAGTGGCAACGGTCGTGGGCGTCGTGTCCGAAACCTCAGTAGTTGATTCTGTGGTCGGCGCTATCGTGACTTCCGGTATGACATTATTCTCCTCTTCTTCGGCAGCGGTGGCCTCGGCTGTCGTGCTCGTGGTCGTGTGCATCGTTGTGACGACCGTTTTCGCCGTCGGAGCTATCGTCGTCGTTGTGCTCTTACCGTGCCCGTGGTGCTTCTTCCGCACGTGGTAGTCTTTTTGCGATTCCGCTGAAACGGCACCCGAATTTCGCGAAATCAACGAATGCCGGAGGACGAATGATATGTGGTTTGGTATTTCTCGCGTCTGAACGACTTTTCCGGAGATTATTGGATAGCGCTGAGTTTGGTTTATGAGATGGTGGGTGGATGAGTTTGAGGGATTTTGAGATTGTTTTTTTTTGGGGGGGGGGGGATTTGTGGATGGAAAGTGAATTATGGAAAAAATGATGTTAAAGAAAAAATACTGCTTCAAGTTGTTGAAGTTTCGAGTTCACTTTTGTAATTTTGAGTTTGAAATGAACGTCTGGAACTTTGAGTTGGAAGTTGAGTTTTGAAGCTTGCAGTTTAAAATTCGTTATGAAACTTTGAGTTTCAATTTTAATTCGGAATTTTTAAGCTTACAGTTTTGGGCGAGAACTTCTAACTTTTACTTCAAACTTGAAGTTTCTGGATTGAAGTTCACACTCGAATTTTCTTGAATATACTTCAGCCTTGGAGTTTTAAATATGATTGTCTGAATTGGAGTTGCAGGATTGAACATTCAACTTCAAGTTTCCGAATTGAAGTTTGAACTTGAAGTTTTCGGAATGCACTTCAATCTTGAAGTTTCAGCAGTTATTCCCAGCTTGATATTGCGGAAGCGGAATTAAACTTCAAAAATTTTTGTTTGAAATGAAGCTGGAACTTGAAGTTTCCGAATTGAAGTTCAAACTTGAAATTTTCGATGGTAATTTTAACCTCAAAGTTTCGAAAAATTATTTCTGGCTCGAAGTTGTGTAATGGAACTTCAATTTTCAAGTTTCAGAATTGAAGGTATTCTGAAATAAAGTT
>JAPYZK010000762.1:0-22972 GCA_030522785.1 Platygaster equestris
AGAAGGATAGTCAACGTTCTATTTATTGTAACTTTTGTCATATCACATGATAATATAATTTGAATCACGCGATTGAAATTTTTCCGAAAAACCCGAAAAAAATTGAATAAAATATTTAAAAAAGGATTTTTTTGTGACGTCACACACGGTCGACCCCCCCCCCTCCCCCATGTCACATTTAGTCACAAATCTCCGACCCCCCCCCCTAAACGTGTGACGTATTTTATGGACGACCCCTTTCAATTTTTGAACTATTTTTTATTATGAAAGTTGAGTATTTCAATTTTTAAGACTTTGATTCTTATGAAAACTCGAAAATTTCGAAGTTGAGAACTATTTCGAAGCTTCAAATATGCGAACTTTTACAGCTTTTAAGGTTTCGAAAGTTTCGAAAACTATGAAGTTTTTACGAATTGGGATGAGTGTCAAAATTTTAAATACTATTTTGATGTTGTGAAGTGATAGAGTTTGGAATTTCTCGACGTTTTTTGGCTTGTGAAGTTTTGACGAATTCGCAAGAATATTAAAGTTTTACAGCATTTAAAGTTTTGTCATTCCGAAAATTTTCATCCTTTATACTTTTAATTTTCGGACCATTTTCGAGTATAAAAGCTGTTAAGTATTTCGATTTTCAAAGTTTTGGAATTTCCGAAAATTTAGCAGTTTTGAAGAATTTTGAAACTTTGATTCTTCAAAATTACGGAAATTTCAAAATTTGAACGAATTCCGAAGCTTCAAATTTGTGAACCCTTGCAGTTTTTAAGGTTTCGGAAGTTCCGAAAACTTTGAAATTTTTACGAATTTGCATGTGTTCCAAAATTCTGAATATCATTCAGATGCTTTGAAGTGTTAGAGTTAAGAATTTTTCCAAGTTTTTTGGTTTTGTGAAGTTTTGACGAATTCGCAAGAATATTGAAGTTTTCAAGTACATAGTCCGAAGTGTCGGAATTAAGATGTTTCTGAAAACTTCAAAGTTCTAAACAGTTCAGGTGTTTTTTTTTGCGCCCCCCTCGAATTGGTGCCTAAGGCGCGTGCCCTGCTTGCCATAGCTTAGATACGATTCTGGTTCCAATGCACGCCTGCATTGGTAATCACAGATACTATTTTGCACTAAACCTTCAGAGGCGCGGGCGTTAAAAATGTGCATCTACATTCACACTCTATACGATCAATAAAAATAGATGTAAAAGAAAGTTGCATCGTGTGTACATGAATAATCCATGAACAATGAAATTCATAACAGACGACGTGTAATACGGAGGCGTCAATATACTTGCATCACTGTTGGGCGTTGAATAGAAGATTCGCCTACCTGTAATCTTGAACTGTGCCTGCGACGGATACGCACACGTGGAAGAGCTGACAATCGGTTTCGGGGTCGGCGTAATAACTGCCCACTATTTTATTGCGGCAAGTAAAATAGGTATTCGGCATGTTCTGCTGAGAATATCTCGGCGGCGGTCGATGCAAACCGAAAACGCCGCTCCATAAAACACCAACTAGAAACCGCAAAAAAATATCTTGTTAGTCACTGCAACTCACGATTGGATACTATATGAAGTTTGAAAAAATGCATCCATAAATCTTTAAAAAAGGAACGACAATAGTCTATTAATAGTGAGATTGCTGAAACTTGTATAGAATTTCCAAAAATTCGCTTTTAAAACTGCAGTGCAGAAAAAAACAGAAGCACGCTTTAATTCACTCTAACCTCAAAATTTGGACTTAAAATGCATTTTTCAGGTATCAACAAGAAAAGTACCAGATTGTGTACCAATTGTTCCGATCCATTTTTTTTTAGTAACATTTTTCCACTCGATCTTCTTTCTACGTATCTTTTTTCCAACTAATTCTTTTTTTCCCTACCCTTCTTTCCAACAAAATTTTTCCAGTAATTTTTTTCGATTTTTCAAATTTGACATTCGAAGTCAACTTCCAATTGAATTTTCAAACTTTCAGCTGTCAAAAATATCTTTCGAGCTAAGCCCTTTGAGTTTATCAAAATTATTCTGTGTGATGAAATTTAAAGTAAAATGGTCGTAGAATTAATATCAGATGTGAATAAGCACCCTGTTTCACACAAATGGATCCTAGTTAGCAATGAAAGGTTCCAGAAAAGTTTTTCTCTGAAATGTTCCTAAACCGTTTGTAAACCTTTCCGAAACGTTTCTGAAACCTTCAAATATCCGGTTTTAAAGGTTTGTGCAACGTTTTTGGAACGCTTTCAGAAAGATTGTTAGTCGTTTGATAAACGTTGTATCCCGAACCATTTGAACTTTTTCAATACAACGTTTCTGAAACGATTAACAATCGTTTTTAAAACGTTTCGATAAAAACGTTTTAGAAACATTTTACCAACCTTTAAAACCGGACATTTGATAGTTTCAGAAACGTTTCCGAAACGTTTTCAGACGTTGTAGAAGCGTTTTTCGTTCCCTAACTGGGTATTGTACATGTTATTTATCAAAGAAAGATATAGAAATATATAATTATATTATGTATAGATGGAATTAGTAATGAATTAATGAATATTTAGTCAATATGTATAGTCAGTGCAGATCAAATTCTGCAATGATTGCTACCATCATTACTATATGTGCTGATTTAAACGAACTTTCTCAAGAATGTTTTCGTAAGCTGAGTAGAAATTTGTATGCATACTGAAAAACTCTTTCCTTATCTCAGAAAGTTCAAATAACGTAACATAAAAGTACTACTGTTATTTAATACATGTGAATACTTCAAAATTGCAAAACTGAGAAAATAATCGATTCTGTGCTTGTTGGATCTTTGCACTTCCAAAAACTTGATCGTCGAAAAGTATAGAAAAAGTTTCCTTATCATATCATATGTATTTATCAAAGAAATAACTGTCGAGATCGTGGTTCCGGTCATTCACAACTGCGGGAAAGATTTCAAACATGATCTCTTGGATGTGTTGCTTTGTTGTTTCCGTGTGAACTGATTAAAAAGGTCGTTGACTTACCGTTTTTGTCATCAATTCTACTTTTTTCCGAGGAATGTATGTGGAAGACAACAAGTTTTTCTTTGTTCTTTTAAGAGAAGGAAATTGACCTAGTTTTAATAAACGACATTTGAAATCTTTCGGATGATAGAACATTTTATCGATCATTTAACGTATACCTCGAATTTTGAAATAATCCATCATTAAAAGTAATTTTTGCTTTCTGAATTTACGGTATTCCAGTTTTGCAAACTTAAAATGAATTTCTCGATGTTTCGATTCTCATTTTATGAACCACGTATAAGTAAAAAGAATTTTATGAGGTCATCTTATAAAAATATAATTCTGAGAATATTTAGGCTATCCAATAAGAATTTTGTCAATTCTTATAAGAATCAAAATTACAACAGTCAAATCTTTCCTTTGTGGAAAGTTCAAGCACTCCCGAGTCGAAATTTAGAACGTAAATTAATAGTTTCTGAACAGATTTGAACGGATTTAAGGCGTTCAAAGCGATTTTAAACGGTGATAGTCGGCCAAGTCGGACTTAAAGCGGATTTGAACGTATTTCGACTGACGTAATTCCAACATCTCATTTTTAAGCGAAATCAAAACGGTTTTGAACGAACCCGATTCAGAATCGCATTCCTAGTCGGATTGAAAACGTATTTAAACGTTTGCGAAACAATCAGAATCGATAACTGAAGCAACATCATGGATAGGTGACCGCTTCGTTACTCTCAATGCTGCCTTATAATTTTTTGAATTTTGGAAATCATGAAGGTATTCCGAATTTTCGTCATTTTTAAAATTTGCACAAGTCACAAAATGTTTGACGATTTTTTGAACTCAATACAATTTCCAAGATAATTTTCTGCATCATTCAACATTTCGGAAATAAAAAAATTCGCTGATTTCTGGAAATTTGAAGGTTACCAGAATTTTTGACATTTTCAAAATTTTCGAATTTTCGAAATTTACCAAAATATCCGCAAATTTGTCGGGGTTTTTTAGTTTTTTTATTGTTAAAAATTTGAGGATGCTCAACATTTCAATTGACTCTTGGAATTGCCAAAATTCTAAAGATTTTCGGAATTAACACAGTAATTAAAATGGCTGGAATTCTTAGGTTCTGCAGGGAACCTAAGAATTCCACTAACTTTCGGAAGATTTGTAAGATTTTGAATTTCGAAATTTCGAAAATTTTGGAAGATTTAAAAGTTCCGTAAATATGTCGAGTTTGAAGTACGTGATATTTCGAATTCTTTTGAGTTCTAAAGGTTAGAAATTTCGAAACTTTGAAGTTTTTGGGTTTGTGAAGTTTAGACGAATTTGGAAGAATATCGAAGTTTTACAGTATTTTGAAGTTTTTAAAATCGGAAATTTTTTATTACTTTCAATTTTTGAACAATTTTTAATTATGGAAGTTGTTAATTGTTTCGATTTTCAAAGCTTTGGAACTTCCGAAAGTTTTGCAGTTTTGAAAAATTTTAAGACTTTGAGGCTTGAAAATTCCGAAAATTTCGGAGTTTGGAAGAATTCCGAAGTTTCGAATTTGAGAATTTTTGCAGCTCTTGAGGTTTTGAAGAATCTCAAAAATTAGAAGTATTGCAGAATTTGGATGGGTTTTGAAGTTTTGAATATCATTTTGATGTTTTTTAGTGTTAAAGTTTAGTATTTTTCGAATTTTTTTGGGTTTGTCGAAGTTTTGACGAATTTCCGAGAATATTGAAGTTTTACAGTATTTCGTAGTTTTGTGATTGCGAAATTTTTCGTCAACTTCAATTTTCAAACAATTTTTAAGTATGAAAGTTCTTAAGTATTTCGATTTTCAAAGTTTTGGAAATTCCAAAACTTATGCATTTTCTAAGAATTTCGAAACTTTGAGGTTTGAATACTCCGGAAATGTTGAAGTTTGGAAGGATTTCGAAGCTTCAAATCCGCCACCTTTTTCAGTTTTTGAGGTTCTGGAAATTTCCTAAACTGAAGTTTTGACTAATTTGGATGGATTTGTAAGTCTTAAATACTATTGTGATGTTTGGAGAGTTTGGAATTTTTTGAAGTTTTTTGGATTTGTAAAGTTTCCACGAATTTCTGAGAATATTGAAGTTTTACAGTATTTTGAAGTTTTATAATCCCGAAATTTTTTATTATTCCCAATTTTTGGAAAATTTTTAACTATATAAGTTGTATATAAGTTGTTCCGATTTTCAAAGTTCTGGAAATTCCTATAAAAGTTTGGTAGTTCTGAAGAATTTCGAAATTTTTATTCTCATGAAAATTTCGAAAATTTCGAAGTTTGGGAGAATTTCAAAACTTCAAATTTGTGAATCTTTGCAGTTTTCAAGGTTTCGGAAGTTAGATTTTTTGAAATGTTAGATTTTGGAATTTTTCGAAGTTTTCGGTTTTGTGAAGTTCTGACGAATTCGCAAGAATATTGAAGTTTTCAAGTACATATTTTGAAATTTCGGAATTCCGACGTTTCTGAAATCTTCAAAATTTCAAAAAAAATCCATAATAAGTTTTTTCCAATTACCCTGTCGAACATCCATCTATCGACTGTTATACTTATTCCGAACTTCTAATGAACCTCTCTCGCAATATTAATTTGTTAATAAATGACCGTACTATTATTTTCTGCAAGACTCCACCACATTACTGCCGCCTTAAGCAGCTATTCATATTGCCCCTGACAGAAAATCGGACCTAAATAATTTCGACAATTCGCCAAATTATTAAAACATAATTCAAAAATTCAAAATTAGAGAAAAAATGTAACCCGCACTGATTTTCATCAAACCCTGCATATTTGATCGATCCTTTTATCATCCATTCGAGAAAAAAAAATCTAGCGATCTACCCAAGCACGTAGCCAGGGATGGGGCTGAGAGAGCTGAAACCCCCCTTCCCCTCCCCCAAAAAATAATTCTGGAAAATTTGAAAAATCTAGCGCATTGAAAAAAAGTGTATTTAAAAATTTACGAAAATTTTACGGATTCCTCACATTTCGAGAAACTTAATGATTTGGATAATTTTTAACATTTCAAGATTTTCAACAGTTTTGAGAATTTTCAAAGTTTGAAGTATTTTTATGATTTTGGAAGTTATTGAAATTTTGAAAATGTTAGAAATTGCAATACTTTCGTAAATTTCACAGATTTGGAAAAGTTTCAAAAAATCTGAAAATTTACGAAATTTTCATAATTCTTGAATTATGAAAATTTAACGAATTCTTCACATTTAGAAAAACTTGGTAATTTGAAACATTTCTAGATTTGAAATAATTCAGAGAAATTCACAAGTTTTTAGTATTCTGACAATTTCCAGAATCCTAAGAACTTTGGAAATTTCAGAAATTTACAAAAGTTTCGAAAATCTTGAGAATTGAGGCTGTTTTCATGATTCTTGAAATTTCAAAAATTCTACGAATTTCCAAAATTTCAAGAAACTTTTATTCAATTGGAACATTTTCAACGTACTTTAAGATTTTTTACTGTTCTGATGAATTTTGAAGTATTGAGGATTTCGAAAATTTTTTAACTTTCCGAATTTAAAAAATTTTCAGAATTAACGAAAAAGTTGGAAATTCCATAGATTTGAAGAAGTTTTAAAAATTCTGAAATTTACAATACATCCATAATTATTGAAATTTCGAAAATGTTACGAATTTTTTAATCTTTAAGAAACTTGATACTTTTGAAAATTTCGGACATTTCAAGATTTTCAACAATTTCGCGAATCTCCAATGTTTGGAATATTCTGAAATTTTTAAGAATCTAAAGAATTTCAACAATTTTAAGAATTCAAAAAATTTTCGAAATTTCAGAAATTTCAAAGTTTTGAAAATTCTGAGAATTCACGAAATTTTCATAATTCTCCAATAAAACTTCGCTTTTCGAATTTGTTGAATTAATTTCGAGTGAAAATCACCTCATCCCCCCCTCCTCCACCCCCGAACAAAATTTCTGGCTACGTCCTTGAATTTATATTTTTCTTGCCCAATCTCAATCCATCGTTTTGCAATACCGAAATCGTTACTTGACCACAAAAATTACCACAAACATCATCTTTACAAGCGATTTACGACGGTTCACCCGAGTTTCCACTCGAAATTGCGGGGACTTAATGCGCCCAGAAATTATCGCCACGGGCACACGTTTCGCATTACACAATGGTGTAATTGCCTTCATTTGTCTTTATACTCCCGGTCACCTTCAACAAGTTATTAAAACTAATCTCCCGCATAGTCCGCGAATAATGCTCGCTTCTAAAGTAAAAGGAACTGCGATTGTCGGCACGAATTTCGTCTTTCACTGCGAAATCCTCCCCCCGGGACTAGGACTACTACTACTCGCGGCTCTCCGAACAGATCGTTGATCGCGCGTTGACTCGAGACGTGCCTCGCGACTTTACATTTCCACGAGATGCTCCTTTCTTGACGCGATAAGAAAATGCTCATGCAATCGCAACCGCACGCATCAGATTCGTTTTTAATCCGTTCTTTCGTAAGGAACAATCAACGTTAAAAGTCAACGGACACTCGTCCCCGATTCGCAACGGCCTCGGGATTTTTCGAAAATTGTGATTGCGAGAACGTCGAAGCTCCTCGAGGCGATGAAAAACTAGGCACAAGCGCAGATTTTCATAACTCACTCCTTGGGTTTAGACATAGAATCGGGGACAAAGAAAGGTCATTGCAGCACGGGAGACACGTTTTTACGAAATGCCACTTAGGTCGAGTCCCGGGCATCGAGTGAAGCACATACGGGGGGTCGTCGCACGAATGGGGGGACTCAGGGCGACACTTTGCACAGGGTTATCTGGCTCGCGGGTAATTGCGATAAATTCGGGTTTACGCACCAAAGCCGAGGGCGAGGATGTAAGTCACGCTCGGTGTCATGACGTTGAGCAGGTTTAACTTCAGCTAGCGGAAATCTCTATCTTCCGGTTTCGCGATGCGCGAGAGGTCGGAGGAATCCGGGTTTTGCTTCGATCGGTACCGACTCGGAGATGCGACTGGATGCGACTGGATGCGACTGTGGCTGACTGTGGCAGCGCTGAAGAGGAGCCGAGGAAGACCATCGCCGCCGTCGCTTTCGCAGAGGATGGCCTCTCAGCAGAGTAGGGAGAGAACGAAGAGAACGTTCGCGCGAGACGTAACATCTTGTTATGTCATGACGTAAAGGCCCTTTGCGCGGCTAGAAGATGCATTGCTCAAATAGCTGGGACGGCGCGAGGAAGGAAGGAAAAACGGGGAGAAAGTACGCGGTGAGACCTTTACGCGTCTCGATTAGACATTCGATTATACGTCGAGGATGATTAATCAGATATTCGGGGAACATTGGGTACTTGTCTCGTGAGAAACGGGGTATTGCCCGTCCAGTGGTATATTACTATTTCGATACTGATTGGAAGGTCATGGGGTTTGGTTTGATCTTCGCGGCAGAATGGGGGTTTCATAATCATTTCAGATTTCAAAACTCTTCACGACGATCTCTACCCATGATAAAATGAAAGATTGCCGGCTAGGGTGGTTTGTTATTTTGGCGATGTTTTCAAATCTTCGACGCCCACCCGGAAAACTAATCAAGGTATTAAAAAAAACTGTCCTGAAAATTTGAAGGCGATAGAACCACGTTGACACGTGCCTCTAGGCAAATAAAATTTTAAATGGTAAATACATGTAGTTTTTACTCAGAATCACTATTATTTTCTTCTAGCCCAGATAAATACGTATATTTAAAATTCTCAATCTTTGCACTGTGTAGTACATAATGATGGGTTGAAACCCCAATTTCACGAATTTCTTCCAAGTTTTTTTTTCAATCAGAGAAGCGAAAATAAATTTACCCTAGTGTTTATTTATTTTCGCGCTTGTGATTGGTTAATTGGTGCCGTTGGTGGGCTGCATGTGGTCACTTTCGCGATGGTCTATAAGCTACAAAAGCCGCAATTCTCCATGTTAGAGTCGAGAAAAGTTATTATAAAAGAGATCATCATAATTAAACTACAGTCAGCCATTTTAACAACTTAAGGATTTGATGATTATAAGATCAAAAATGAAATTTACAAAGTTTGATTATCTACACTTCAATAACAATTTTCTACTATACTACAAGTTTTCAGTTCAAGTATTTTAATTTAAGTTGAGTATCGTGTGATTCACCGAGTATAGAGTGTTGACTCTATGCTTGATTATAGTGATGTAGAGTAAGTGAAATGAGATTGAGTATTGAAAGTTCTGGAAACTAACGATTGCTCGTAATTACTAGAATTAGCGGGTTTAAGAATAAGCAATTTTCATGCAAATCGGTTTAGAAGAGGGAGACAGGAATACATGTTGGATAAGCTTCCCTAGCATTCACGTCGACAGTCGTGTCGCCATTTAACTTTATGAAATTTTTCATCGAACTATTGTACAAAACGTTCAGTGAACTCAGATATTCTGAAAATTATCGTGTTTGAACGCTTGCGATCATGCAATAGCTGAATAGTTCGCATTCTGACTTTGGTGAGATGTGAGACAACATGTCGGAATGTCGTAACGACCATCTTAACGTCGACATAATTAGTATATATAATAATAATTAGTATATTTCGTCAGTCGTAACAACATTGATAAATAAGTATCAAGTACTTTCCGATGTGACATCACAGTGACGTCACATCGGAATGATTACTACGAATATCACGTTCCAAATATCATCACGAGAAATGCATGTGAACTTTTATTCTAAATTTTAAAATTGATGAAAACGACCAAATGCGGTCGTTTTGATATCACACTGACGTCACAAATTAGGTCATTTTGACATCACAGTGACTGATTAACGAATGGAAGAAAAAAACACGTAAAAATAATGGATTCGTCACAACTACACCTGTTTAAAGGGGCGAAATTAATATTATTTTTTTTCAGAACCAAATTTTGGTCACACCATACCTCACACCTGGTGATGTTTTTGGGTACCTTTCCTCTTTTCTTATCCCTCCATGGAATCCCTACCTACTTGGTATTCACTTCAACTTGGGATTAATCCCTCCATCGACCCGCGGGGGAAACCATGGAAAACCCCGCGGCAAGTAGGCGGAAACTGGCTCGGATTCCCCTGAGAGGTGCCGATATTAGGAAACATCAGTGCCCCGACCCGGGAAATTATTTCCGAGAAATAAAATCAGGGGGTCCCACAGGCGGGATTCGAACCCGTCTTCCTTCCGCTTCAGTGGCCTCAGCCGACCAATCGCCGCGCAGTACCGCTTAGCAATTAGACCGCTTGACTACCGAAGCGGCGGGCGAAATGAATAATAAAACTAATCATATTGACAAAGATAGTAGAAGAACTTCTAAAACTGATATATAGATACTTTAAAGACCATTCGTGGGTGTGAATAAACATATGTTACTTTATCAGGGAAAATAATAGAGAGAGAGATACAAACGGAATTTCTTGTGGGACTTACAGTAACGTATCCATTGAAGTGCAATTTTGTTGCGATTCCAGGGAAAATTTCTTCATAATCACCTCATTGCCCAAGAACTTAGCAGTTGCCCTGATGTTTTCCGAAATTTTAAACACTCGCAAACCAGAATGAAGAACAACAAAAATCGCTGTAGACCCTCGCAATGTACGGATCTCGCACCAAATACGCAAAGATCCCAAGCATCGCCGCCTCAGTCATAATATTTGCGCAACAGCAAATTACACGGTTAATGGACTATCGCAATGAATTCCCAAGCCAGGTTTTAAATGCCGTCGAACTCTCGCGAGTTTTCTTCCTCCGCGCGATTTTATGAAAAACGACGATTTCTTCAGGAACGCGAGGGACGTCCTTGAACAATTACAAAATATTGCGTCGCGCGTTTCGTACCGTCATTCTCTCCAGGACCGCAACAAACCGCATTCTTGAATATGCAACCACGCAAGGATCCGATGCATCTTTCCCCACCTTTTACTGCTGTAAAACGGCGCCTTTAATTATCATTGAGGCGTCGTTGCGCAACGGGGCGACATTTCGTGGCGTGCTAAGTTGTTCTCTTAATTTCACCGCGCTCTTAATGAACAACGCGACGGCGATGTCGTTTCGAAAGGTCACTTCTATATGGATGCATGTACGTTTTTGAACATCCACAGTCAAACGAAGTAATGGATCTTTTCTTCTTGTACTCTTAAATGAATCATATGGTTGATTTACTGAAAAACTTTTTTTTTCCAACGCCGCAGGGAAAATTAAAAAAAAATTTCAGTCAAACAAATGAAACACGTACAACCAAAAATGTAGTTGGCGACACTATCGATTTTTCTGCGAGTGTGGGCTTTTTAGCTGTTTATTAAACATTTCTTGATTTTATTTCAATTTTAACAGTGTTGCCAGATAGACTTGGACGATAGTAGCTGGCAGAAGACACCCAAATCGCCCGCTAAAAATTCAAAGTCGCCACACTTTTTTTACCAGCCAATTTCTAAATTTCATACAGTTTTTGAATACAAAGGAGGTTTCAATATATTATTTCATGCATATTCATGCAAGTATTACTGAATGAATAATAATATAGTATTCTGAAATAATTTATGTCCTTTACTTATCTATTTTTGTTCCGTGATATCAACAGCGACGGCTTATTTGGTGAAATTCAGTCTATGATAATACTATTCGACGAAAATATAATATCACAGTGAAATTACATTTTCACTCACCAAATAATATCATTTCATAAATATGCACATATACTATATCATCACGAAGAATAAGTCACATTTTTCAATTAAATGTTCATTGCCTTATAATATTATTCCACGAAGATATGAAAGTGGAAGGAAATCAACATTTTCGAAGTCGCTTTTCAGTCCTCCCTGAAATTAATTTCAACAATTTGAATAATTTTTTTTTAACCATTTTTTTTCTAAAAAAATTGTCTTCGAAAAAAGTCAGCTCTTTTGAAAATCGCTTCGATTGACGACAGTCGCCCGAACAAAAATTCAGTAGCCGCGGGTCCATCGAAAATCGGCTAATTGGCGATAAATTACCTCATCTGGCAACATTGCAGTTTTTATTAACCCAACGAACGTTTTGTTGTGTCAGCAAATGGCCTGATGTATTTGTGAATTAACTGATAAAGCAATCGGACCAATTCGAACAGAAGATATTACAAACAATTAAAGTTGGATGTGATTAATCTCGCCCCATGTAACCTTCATTTCACCGATAAAGGTCAACTTGAGGGTCGAATCAGTCGAAAATTAATTCGTGTCACTATGGTAAGTTCGAA
This sequence comes from Platygaster equestris, assembly GCA_030522785.1. NCBI lineage: Eukaryota > Metazoa > Arthropoda > Insecta > Hymenoptera > Platygastridae > Platygaster > Platygaster equestris. The sequence goes on from JAPYZK010000762.1 coordinate 12,234, forward strand.
GGTCGGTAAAAAAATGAGAGAGCACATTACCTAATATTACATAACCCCATTTGTCAAAATATTTCTGTACGGTTGTCTGTTTCCTCTTAAGCTCCAATCTGGCCTTCTTTCATTCACAGCTAGGTTCTATACTCCAGCTACTACTCAAATACAAAATCATGCATTTCAATCTGGTTTTATTATATATCTTCGTGTGCAATTTGACATATTTCTTTCGTAATCTTAAGTACCACAAAATTTTTTATAATTTGATCTCTAACGGCGTAAAATTCCGATTTTAAATGCATCATTACGGTTCATGTTTTTTTATCGATGAGTTTCTTTTAACTTGTTTTCATACACGTGCACATAATAATTTTCACACCTTAAATTTTTCATTTTTTCGATCAGAATTCATGAAAATATAACAATTTCACATTTAAAATATATAATTTCAACACTTTAGCATTCTTGATTGTCGAGATTTCGGAAATATGAAAGTGGTTAATTTGCAAGTTTCTTATTAGGATTTCTACATTTATCGATTGCAGAAACTGTCCGAGATAAAAATTTTTGTATATTTTGGTATAACGTCTTTTTTACAACTTCACATCCTCATCGATACTTACAAAATACGAGAATTTTAGTTGACAGTTTATTAGTATAACTGAGATCAATTTGATTAAATTCAGAAAATAATAAAAAATGCGCTGAGGATTTTTTTAGAACTCCTGTGGTTCTTATCATAACGTGAGGATATTGAGTACTTTTTAAGTACACAAATATCATCTTTTTGATAAAAATTTCAAGCTGAGTATTTATATTACTTTTTAAGGATAGGAGGAGAATTTTAAGGACGATTTAAGGACCTTCCTTCATCTAATTCAAAATTCATGAAAGTGCGTAAGGATTTTTCAGTACTTTTTGAGCACTTTTGTAATCCGGATACCATAAAAGTGATTACTTTGAGTACACTTCGAGGAAATACGAGAACTTTGAGGATTATAGATTGAGTACAAAATTTTTCGACTCGGGATAGTTCTTTGATGGCAAGCAATATCACAGACAAACCTTCAACCACGATAAGCTATATGACCTCGATAAAAAGTGACGTGCAGCCAAATGTTTAGATATGGTCTAGTTTCGAAGACGTTTGTCTCGAGATCAACAGAGTTTTTCGTGAATGAATAAAACCTAACTCCGAGTGCAACTATCACGTAATCTTTCGTATGATTAAGCGCGATTCAGCGGTGAATCTTTTTGCGAAGTCGTGTAGCGCACATTCGCCGTGACTTCCTTTCCCTTTGGATGAGTACTCGCCTGCCTTTTGCTTGACGCCGCGCCGGTTCATCGCGTCCTTCTTTCAGCGAGCATTCGAATAGAAGGTAGCTGGCAGACGAGGGAGCGTGCCCCTTGCTTGCATTCCTGCGTTCCCTCATCGCCATAAGCTCGCATCCTTTGCCTCTTCGCGATATCTCACTGCCTGGGGCCTTTATACACACTTTTCATCTTATAATTGGAGCACGAACTGACTTACAGCTATTCAATAGTCGTCGTTTTTAAATCGCTCTCTGTTCGCCTTCTGATCGAACTATGTTTCACAGAACCATAATGGCCGTAACATTTTGATTTATCCCTTGGTAGGCATTTTACGTCAACTACGTAAAATGTCTACTAGGGTCATTTAATTCGGAGTGACTTCAAGTTTCTTAAGAAAAATTTTGCAAGTTTTTTAATTTCGAAACATGTACGCTTAGCGGTTTACTTATTTAAATAGAAGTTGAATTATACCCGGCTGTAAAAATCCAAATGGTGATGCGATTTGTCAAAATATGATTGGTAGTGACAAATTGGTCATTTTCGTAATTACCTGCCTAATTTTTTAATTAGTACTGCCAAATGGTATAAATTCCATATTGCCATCTGGAACTTCCATTTTCTTCCAAATTCGAAATGACCGAATTCGGTAATGTGGAATTCATTGATTAATTGCATTTCATTACATAGATATTATTGATTGACATGTATTTCACCATAATAATATGGCATTTTTCTGAAATTTCTAAAGTTTACAAAATTCTTAAAATGGTCCAAAATACTCACATTTTTTTAAATTTGCCACTATTTTGAATTTTCTAGAATTTTCAACTTCTCCGAAATGTTTATAATCTTCTTGTTTTTCCATTATTTGTATAATTCTGAATTATATGAAATGTTGAAATTTTTGAAATTAACGAATTTTCTGGAATTTCAAAATTTTGTATATTCTGAAGAAGATCTTGTCAATTTCATACATTTTCAGCATTCTAGAAATTTTCAAAAAGCCCACTATTTTTTATGGTTTCATGATGCTGAAAAATTTGGGATCATTCAAAAAATCTCAAAAACATATAAGCGTTTCCGATATCGGTTTTTTGAAAAAACAGTAAAAAATTAATTATTAATTTAGTACGGTTTTTTCGATGCCACAATGTAGGTACCTACAGAAATTTGTAAATTTTTCCCAACAATCGTCGGAGACAAATACATTCTTCTCCATCTTACATGGAATTGAAAAAACCATTAACGCGACTCGAACTTTCATGCAGATTTGAAGATTCCAAAAAACTCGCGCGATCAATACTTTCTAAAGATATGATTCGTTCGGAATTGAAACGAAAAACATCATGAAACTTCAAGTAAATTTATTAAAAGTCAACTCAATCAAGGGAACAATATTCCGGAGTATTGGCAAAACATTGGAATGTAAGTACAAATTTTATATTCCCATAAAAAAGCCATTAAAGACTATCGATGAAAAAACAGATTACATTTTCTGTATGGGAAAAATGATTACGAAACGAGAAGTGAAGTTTCTGTTGACATTCAAAACTCATGAGAAATAATATAAACGTTGACTTTTAGTGAATGTGTTATCTTAATCTGTAAATGAAGATTAAAAAAAAAAATTCTTTCGAAATTTCTTGATCGTTTTTTTAGATATGGTAACAAAAAATTTTTCGTGCATTTCGACTGTCAGTTTACCTTACCATTGCAGTCAGAGTTGTTCTAGAGGTTGAACATTAATGCATAGTGGCAAATCAATTAATAGTCATGCAGTAGGTGCACAGAGAAAACGGTATGGTTACCTCAAGCATATAAATAATAATATTTGCGCCAACCATGTCTGTGGTTTGTAAAACCATAGATATAGTCGTGTACGTATCATAGATATGGTCGTACCAACCATGTATATAGTTTTACAAACAAATGATGTAAATTATCGACGCTTTCGTCGATCATTATCGATAATAATCAATTTTGGGACGCCAGTTTAAATTTTCCAATTCATCTACTCAGTAGATGAATAGAACTTGGATAAATGTTGTACAGTAGATTCTACTGTACAACATTTATCCAAGTTCTCCATTGAAGTTTCGTAGTCAAACTAAAAATTAAAGTCTCGGAATCAAAGAGTGGAATTAGAGTTTCGAAACTGAATTTGCAATTTCAAGTTTCCGAATAAAATTTTGAACTTCAAGTTGCGAAAGCTAATATCAAACTCGAAGTTTCAAAATTGAACTTCGAACTTGGAGTTTACGAATTCAAATTTGTACATGGAGTTTTGGAATTTAATCTTTGACTTTTGTAATGCAAATTTTGAAGTTTTGAAAAGTATCAACCAAGTTTTGTGATGGAACTTCAAAGTCGAAGTTTCTAAACTGAACTTCTAACTTAAATTCTTCGAGTTGAACTTTTAAATTGAAGTATCGGAATCGAAGTGTAGACTCAATGTTCGGAAACTGAAAATCAAATTTCATGTTTTCGAGTTGAACTTCGAGCTTTAAGGTTTGGAAGTTGATTCTACACTCGAAGTTTCGGGATCGAACTTCAAATTCAAAGTTTCAGCATCGATCTTTGAACTGTCTGGATGTCTAAAGTTTCCGAATTGAACTTTCTACATGAAGTTTTGAAATTAAACGTCTAACTTCAAGTTTCTATGTAACGTAGAACTAGCAGAACTTCAGGCTTCAAGTTCAGGTCAGAAACTGCAAGTTAGTAGCTCGATTCCGAAACTTGACGTTTCAAGTTCAATTCTGAAACTCCAAGTTTGTAGTTGAATTTGGAAAACTTCAAGTTCTTAAATTTAATTTCGAAAGTTTAAGTTTGAAATTTGATACGTAAAATTCGAGTAGAACGTTCTGTTTCGACACTTTAAGTTAAAAATTCATTTCCCAAACTTGAAGTTTGTACTTGGATTTCATAGCTTTAAACTTGAAGTTCTATTTCCCAACTTCAAGTTGGAAGTTCATTTCCGAAAAAACTTCATGATTGGAATAACTTCCGAAACATCAAGTTTGAAATAATCACACAGCCCATCTATTCATTAAGTGTTTTTTTTCGATATTCGATAATTTAATCGTCGATATCGATAATATCGATACTTATCGAATATTTTCACACCGCTAGTACAAACCATACATATATGGTTGTCCCAAATATTACTATTTATATGGTTGAAGCAACCATACCGTTTTCTCCGTGTACTGAATGCTGTTTTCAGAGTTCATTCACATGCTTTGAATAATATGCATACATTATGTATTGATATCTCTGTTTGGTAGCTTTTTTTCCTTGTATATACACCTGAATCTTTATCATTGTAAGGGAGCAACGAACGACAACATAGTTCCCCTTTACAAAAGATAGTAAGTGGAGTCAAAGTCTGGTTAAGCAATTTCTCTCCATGCATTTATTATTTTTTGTGTTGCAAATCAATCGCAACTTATACGTATTTTTTTACAGGCGGACTTTTTCTATGCATCGTATATTGAAATTCGTGAAAATTCTTCTGTTTTCTATTTTATCAAATTTTTTCTACAGCGAGACATTTCGACCAACCTTGCTTATTTTTTAATGAATGTCGATCATATATGGCGTGCGCCGACATATCTAGACACATTTTAGATTGGCCGTCACAATTTTCATTCGGCGTTTGTATACACCGTATTTCGTAAAGCGCGCTGTCCAATTGAACTGCAGAGTAAAAACTTGTTTAACGTCGTTTTACTTTTTTCTACGCGAAAGAAACAAGAGTGTCATGGAGTGCACTCAGGACGACGCAAAAGTTGGATGTTTCAGATGTCACGCTCGTTAGATCTTGCCGTCAATATAATATTGATTTTATCAACTGAAAGATTTCGTTCTTCCAAACAAACATTTTTCTAATTTCTTTTGTTTGGTGCTACCAGCGATTTCAGTGAACCCAAACAAATTATTCGTTTAAATGTCCCAAACTGAGACAACAAATAGTTTCATTCTTCCAAGCATTTTCTTTATAGTTTCTTTTGTTTGGTGCTATCAGCGATTTCAGTAGGCCCATGCAAACAAATTATTTGGTTAATTGTGCCTAACTGAGTCAACAAAAAGAGTTCGTTCTTCGAAACAAACATTCTTCAAATTTCTTTCGTTTGACACTACCAGCGATTTCAGTGTGCCCAAAAAAATTATTTGGTTGAGTGTACCAAAATCAGAAAGCCAAAATTTCTGTTTATTTCTAACAAATATTCGTTCAGCGCTATATCTACCAAATTATTTTAATTCATATTTTTTGACTCAACCAATATTCGTTTTCTCACTCATGTTTGTTTTTTCTAGTCGACGTTTCTTAGTTTCTGAAATGTTTGAAAACGTCGAGAAATAGTATATTTCGCCCCAAGGGGCAGAAATTGGACTTTTTGACGAGTACCAACACATCGATCGAGTGAAAGTCCAAATTCTTTTTCCCCTTGGTACGAACGATATTTTTTACCCCATGTGTTTGTTTTGATAAGTTTTGAGAGTCATTTTAATACTTAGAGGAGCGGCCCTAAGCTTACTTTTTCCGAGCGATGCTTGCGATGAGGGAGAAAAAACCTACTTTTAATCCGTAGCAGGCAAAAAACCATACTTTTTGGCCCGCTCTAGCAGACAAAAAAGTATGATTATTTGCCCTAGGGAATAAAAGTAGGTTTTATGTCCCGCGGTGCAAGCTTCGCTCTGAAAACGGAACTTCAGTACCGCTCCGCAGGTATTAAAAAACGCGAAAAACATACACATATGGTGAAAAAAAGTTGTTGTAACGCCTTTGAAACCTTTGCTTGCTAACTGGGTATTTCATTTTTCCTATGTCCTGTTATTCATAATTATCTGAGCCAAGTCGAATCCTCGCCTCTCCGTTAAATTCAAATTCACGAGGAATTCGTACGAAAATGGCGCGGAATTCGCATTGTTCGCGCGTACGGAACGGCCGATTGAACGAAAGGCCGCGAATTATAATTGCCGCTCGGCCTCTGAAAGTCCTAGGACTCTTCATTGTGCCTCGCGGGCGAAAGAAGAATCATCTGCGACGATCTCTAACCTTTTCCACTTTCTCCCGCGTTCGCGGTCGTGCCGCGACCAAAGCGGAAACATATCTCTCGCAGAAAGAGCGATATTCTAATGAACATAGTAAGCAGTAGTAAGGTCGTTTTAGAAAACGCGCTGAATTGGCGGCGTTCTCTTCTTCCCGAACTGATTGCGCAACGGGAAATGCCACAACTTGGCCGTGAAGGACCATAAAACTCCCAATGCTTCTTTATGGTCCGAAAAAGCGTTCGTAAAACGAGCGCATCATTCCATCTCATCCCTCCCCTTTCTTTCCGAGGGGCTCTATCGCCGAAGAAAGTGAAATCACATTTTTCCCAGCGGGGACCCGAGCAAAAAACGGTGTCAATTTTGACTGCGCATCGGGCTAGATCGTGGCGCCATCTCCGCTGAAGACGACTTTCGCCCTCCAAGGCTGAGAAGATTCTCGCCTCGGAGCAATAATATAATGGGAGAGGACCGTTTGAAAATAATCTAACGTCGATAGATACATAATATTCGTTCATTACCCGGCTCGTTTATATGAAACCCTGTCAATTGTCCGTCAAAGCTATTTCTCACGATGTTCAGCGATTGGGCAACGCGGGACGATTTACGACAACGATGAAAACGTCGAGCAAGAGTTACAGCTAGTTTGGACTTTTCAAAATCGGTGGATCGTAGAAAGTGGTATGATAAAGCTGTGGATTAATTGGGACGTTATTAATTACCGCCACGCCTGGTCTGGCGAATGCTACATGGTAATTAGATTCCCGCGTCTCTACCATTGACAAGTTGCCTCGTCTCGCAATTAAAGTATCAAAATCGGCTAATGAAGTTTCCCGGCACGATCGCGGAGATGAATGTTATTCGGTGGTACTCGTGATATCTTGATCTAAATTATAACGAAATCGAGCCATTACGAAATCTATTAGGTGATCGAAGTGATTCGACGCCCGGGTAAGTGAAAAGCGTCGTGGAACAGGGCAATTAGCGAATAATTAATAACGATAGTTCGGAATCCATTCCGCGTTTCGTAACGATTCGTCAATAATAACGCGAATGACACGTGAGATGCAGGTTTTACGCAGTTTCGACGAAATTCAATAAACCAGGGACGTCACTGTGAAGTCAAAACAGCAGTCTTTTGTGACGTCTCAGTGACGGCACTGTGAAGTCATAATGACGTCACGGTGACATCACGTCGAAAAATTTTAGGGATCAATTGAAAAATTCAGAATCAACGTGCACATGCATTTCTCGTGATAATATTTCGGACTCGGATTTTCGTAGTATTCCGATGTGATGTCACTGTGGCGTCACAGTGATGTCACGCCTACGAAAATCCGGATTTAGAATATCATCACAAGAAATGCATGTAAACTTTGATTCTGAAATTTTTAATAGATCATCAAATTTGTTCAACATGGCGTCACTGTGACGTCACCAAATGCGGTCGATTTGACATCACACTGACGTCACAAATTACGTCATTGTGACGTCAAAGTGACGTAATTCGGTTCAAAGTGACGTAATTCACTCCACAACTGTGAACTCGTCACTTTTTCTTGAAAAATGACGAGAATTATTTATTTTAAGATGGCGGAAAGTCCTGAGGGGATGGGATGACTAACTTGCGAATTTCAGCTCTTCTTGGGCCCCAAAAACGGACGGAATGGTTCTGCCCGTTTTTGCTAACGGAATTGTTCCGTATTTCATATTTTTTTTCGGTCGATCGCGTACGCACGATATTTTTACGAAAATAATAAAAATGCACGTGGGTGCGCGCGCAACCCGCAGTGTCGGTGTGTCGCAATTTATGTAGCGGCGCATCGTCTTCATCCTTTCACATATGAAATTCTTCACGTATCGATGGAAAATGGAAATGCCCCGACGATGCTCATCGATTGACGTGGCGTGTTATTTCTGCACATACTATTTGCATTGTCGCTTACATTAATTTTGCTGTTTAAAATGTCAGTATTAAGGACGAGAATGGCGATTGTTCGATCGACGGTAGCAACATAATTTATCGTACATTCAATCTCAAGCAAATAATGTACCCGGAGGGAGATTCCAGCACTGCAGTGTTAGGAATGTCTCGGATAGACAATGTTTTGAAGAGTGTTGGCGTTTTCGCTATCTTGAAGGGTGCAGTTTGATAGTGAACCCTTTGAAAAGTTGCCTAACTTTCACTTCTTACATTTATCATTTCAGAATAAAATTTAGAAGATAATTGAAATTTAATTTTGCATGATGTATACACAGAAAATTCGGAGATGTGCCGAAAGCAGATTTGACTAAGTTCGTACTCGCAAAACTGTGCAACAATGCCGCAAAACCGAAAATGAACCCTATCAAAAAAAAATATATCTCAAGAAGTAGTGGAATAACAGAACGAATAAGAAACACTTATAAAGTCGAAAATATCCAGGTATTAATTGCTTGAAATAATTGTCTTGGTATGAAAAAAATTTGTTAAAGCAACTTTTTGGAGTTTTAATATTTATACAAACTATTGATTATACTATTGACTACTATTGAAACGATTTTACAAGAATGCTATTGCACCACTATTGGTCTATAGTTACCAACAGTTTTTTTTACGTGTGTAAACGGACTTTGATTTTTACGGCAGAGTAGGTGTTCAGTATACTATAAGAATGTTCCCGCCACCGCTGTCAGTAAAACAGAAGTGACGTCCCTGGTTTACTGGGTACTCTTGAAAGATGAAACGTTTTTCTATCAAGAAAGCTAAGACATGATAACTACGGCTGGTTGTCATTTTTTGTTTTCTTCCATTTGTCCATTCAAAAGCCTCAAATAGAAAAAATAAAAATGATCGGAAGATTATAGGATTTATGGTAAGTAAGCAACAAAGGCCCAGCGCACGTGTCGACAAAACGGCTTACAAGGTTCGCGATCGTTGCCCAAGCGGATATGCTAAGGTGCTAAGCACATCCGCTCCCCTCCGCGAAAGATTCTTCGGCGCGCCAAGATTGCCAAGAAGTGAAGACGCGTAAGGAGCGCAAGAGCCGCGGTATAACGGAATGATAACAAGGGAATCGGCTCGTTTCGTTATTAGAGCCCGATGCGGTGAAAGTGCAAATTGTATTCGGCCTTTTCTCTCACGAGTGGATGCCTCATCGTGCAACAACGCGGCGCGTGATACGATTCGAAACTGTATTGCTGATGGTGCATCGTGGCTTAAGAACAACTAATATGGGAGCGTCTCATTTTCAAGGGAACGTTTCCTAATCGAAATGCATTTCAATTATGAAGCCTCGTTATGATATGATGTTTTTGAATTGAGGAGAAAAGGGTGATTACAGTGGGTGGATTTTTTTTTGCGGAAAATAACGAGGTAGTTTGAGTGAAGCTATTAAGATACTCTTGATGATTAGAAATTTGAACGTTTGACCTCGGATTGAATTTTTCAAATTTGAGAGGACGAGACAGAAATGAAGGGTAATGGAGTGTAAAGTTGTATTTAACGATAGGAGAAAGATTTCTTATAGCATATGTTTGAAAAATCGAATAAATCTATGAGGACACACTTGTGGGAGACCAATAATAGCACAGCTATGTGCACAATGATAGATATATTTTTACAAACGAAAAACGTTGATGTTGTCCAATTCAACACTTAGTAAGACTTAGACACTGACGTCCTTCAGGACTTCAACCGGTCCTAGACTACCTCGTAATATAGGGTAATTGGTGGAGAGTTGGGACACTCTTGCCCCCCTCCGACTGTGTGACGCCGATTTTTTTTAATTACAGTGTACATGTGTTTTGACATTAAAGCAATAAAGCGAGTTCTTAATCTTCGTTATTTTTTAGACTTACAAATTATTTAGTGTCATTCTTACGAGGTCATGTAAATCCACCCGAAAAATGTGTATGTCTTCCATAAACGGGTAAATTTTGGCGGTAGTAGTAATCTTGAAATAAATATCACTAAAACTTAGGAAAAGGGTATATTTCGATTATACGACATTCTGACAATTGAACGATTTTTTTCAAGGTGTCCGACCTCTCCCTCTAAAATTTAAACGCACGAATTTTCAACTTTTTTAAAAAATGTGCAAGGTTTTTCTTAAACAATTAGAAGTATTATTCTAACTCCAAGGGTTCATTTTTCAGTTTTTCAACTTGGATTTTTATACGGATTTTTTGAACTTTCGTTACTTTTCCATGGACTCAACACATTCACAGGAATTATTAGCATTTTGTCCATAATCTTCGAAAAATTCATCAAATCCAGAGGAACTTCCAACACTTTTATTACGATTTTGATACAACTAAACTGGAAAAACATGGACCAAATAAAAATCATTAATTTTACACTCTACAACTCTGTTTCTATCTTCGCATATTCAAAAATGAATACAGTA
>JAPYZK010000764.1:0-24550 GCA_030522785.1 Platygaster equestris
ATTCTTGAAATTTCCAAAATGTTTGTAATTTTTTAGCATTTTTACAGAATTCTTACAGTTTTTAGAATTTGGAAATATTGAAAATTTGAAAAACTTCCAAAAATTTCTGAATAAACTATCAGCGTTTGAAAATTCCGAATATCGAAGAAATCGCGGCTATTCTTCAAATGACAATAATTATCCTCAATTTTATGGAAATTTCGTTATTTTCAAAATTTCCAGAATTTGTTTAAATAATGGTAAAATTTTGTAAATTTTAGAATATTCAAAAAAATATCTAAAATTATTATCGTTGTTAATAAAAAATTTTTGACCGCCCCCTCCAAATGAAAACCTGTATCCGCCCTTGTCCGAAGTTACAGATGTACAACAAATTTACATTCTAAAACAACCGTAAATGAACATCAAACGAAATTCGCTATACGCACATAACACTAATCTTGATAACTATGCTAATTCGCAAAATTGGGCTAAACCCATTCTTCAAAAGCTCTTCATCTCTTTCGACCGGCTAATACCGTTCGTTTCGGCGAAAATCGAATACGCCTTCATTTCTCTATGCAAATCACTCGTAACGAACAGTCATCGAGGAGCGCGCGTGCAAAAATGCGGAGAAAATAACGTGTTCCTCGGTCCATTACGATGTGAATACATTAGAGTGTGTACGAAAAAAGTCAAGAGAGAATAAAAAAGAAAAAGAAGTAAGAAAACGAGTATTGCAATTAGTCTCGGTGGGTTTTTGGAAACAAAGAAGGGCAATGATTGTAAAATTTCGGTTATCGGGGGAATAAGCACGTTGTAAATGACTTTCCAAGACTCGTGGCTCGAGGCGGAATCTGCATGGGGTTCGATGGAACTCGAAGCATGAGCTGGTCCAGCGGCGCGAATGAAGATAATTACATGCTTGCGGTTTGCGAATGGTCATTCTTTTGATCGCGTTTGAGAGGCGTCGCCCTTTTGATGTGTACTTATTTTTATCTCGAAACGAGATCGGGTTCTTTGAAAATTTGTAACGTGCCGCGATTTTTTATGGCGAGTTTTTTTCGGGCTACTGACGATTCGATTTTTGCTCTGACTATGAAGTACGTTCAACATCGTCCCGACCAGTGAAAGAAGAGTTGGTCTGGGTATGTAATAATGCTGTCTAATTAGATTTTATTCTCATATTACAATCGAGGTTATACTAGGATGACTGAGGAAGTCATTTTCTGCAAGTAAAATTCCAAAATGCAGAGACATACTCGACACTTGAACCAAACACTCAAATTCACAAAACCTGGGAAAAATTGTTCTGGCAGCAGAGGTAGCGAAAGACAGGCATTCTGCCATCGTGTATTTTATTTCCATCGCTTCTCACGGAAAAATTTCCCGTGTTCGGAGGCATTGTTCCGCCGCTATGTTATTTACTGCGGCTTGTAAAAGTCACCGAAACGACGTGTTTCATTTATAGGCTCGCGGAGTGATTATAGTTACATTCCTAAAACTGTTCGAATAAATAACTTTGTTATCTGATTGTTTACAATCATTTTTTCGTAGTACGTCATGTACTCACATTGCACACAACATATTCTGTAAATTATATGATGACTGAAACTTATCAAAATTTATCTAAAAATGAGGAAATTTTTAATGGACTGTGAAATTTCCGGTCGAATGTTGAACATTTTTAAAATTCTTTTCCGGCTATTATATCTATTTTTGAAATCGAAAAAACTGCAGACGTGGAATTTGAAACTTGATTTTCAAGAGAGATGCAGGTTTCGGGAGTCTTATATAGACTTATTCTCAATTTCCTAGGTCAGTTTTGAGCATATATAAGTCATCAGGAATCATTTATACATGTTTTAAAGCCTGCCGAGAAATGTATTTCAATTTGAAAAATACAAAGCAACTCCAGAAAATGTACGCTAAATTTTTGTAATGGATTTTCGAATTATCGGTGGGTTGTGAATTTTTTTCAAAAGCTTTCAAAAATACAACATTCTAGAAGATTTCTGAAATCATGGGGAATTTCAAAAATTTTTCTTTTTTGTAATTTTTTTTCCAAAAATCTTCATGTTTTGTATCGATCTGTATAATGCAGAATTTTCTTGTACTCCTGAAAAATCACAAAAATTTTCATGAATCTCAATACTATAATTTTAGGGGTTTTTTCTTTTTAATCAAATAAATGTGTCGAAGACGTTAAAAAACCCCGAATATCAGTGCAAACCAACGGTTATTTTCCAAAATATTCTCAATGACGAGAAATTTCGAATAGATTAGAAAAATTTCTAAAATTTGTCTTTCTTCAACAATTCCGATAAATGTTATTATTGAACTTAATGTATTTTTCGTAAAATTTCTTCAATCATGCACTAAAGTTCAAAGTTCTGACTAAATTAAACTTAACAACTTTTTTATTCAATAAGACGGTCTTCAAAACTTCTGAAAAAGAAATTTCAAAACTGTCCGTTATTTATGTTTTGAAAAATTGTCCAAATTCATAGTATTTCCACATTTTTAATTATATTTTAAGGTGTTACCTGGGAAATTTTCGAAAATCACCGTCAATTTCTCTAACTTTCATCCAGTTTCAACACCAATTCCGAAAATTTCCCAAAAATTAAATTACAAAAATTCCATAGATTTACTACTGACCACCACTAAATAACCATAAAAAATCCCTACCAGTAAAATAAAAAATGAATCCCGCAAATGCTTTCTTCCTATTTCTATCACCTCACTCAAAAAAACGGACCAAAATTAATAAACGCACGTCACCCGACAATCCACAAAAAAGCATGTTTTTACGACTACTAATTCACCCAGTTATTCCAAAATAACGTCGAAATGTTTTTTCATTCAATCTAGATTCGCACGTTCGATTGATTTGTCAAGCCATCGCGTGAGAGTTTCGAGGGTCGACATTGCAAAGCGCGAACCGCGCGAATATTCGATCTGATAGTGAAATCAAAGTGTCAATTTGTCCGTTTCAATCAGTGCGCGGGAATCAATCGAACGGTCTCACGCCGCACAATTGTGCTCGTTGGCCTATCGAGCGCCGACAGAGAGAAAAGAACGCGTGAATGGCGATTCGCTGAAAATTCGTACGCTATGCGAGCTGTACGTGGAAAACATTGAATTTTAATCAAGAGGATGTAAATTATCTCATCATGACCAGTTTGTGGCATCATAATGAGTCGACACGTTGAATTGAATTTATAGGTCAGTCGTTCTACGACCGCGTAAAATATTCCGGCGAATCCGAATAAATTGCGAACTTTCCCACGTGGTGTTCACGCGAGGGCTTGATTGGTTTATTACCGGAGATTTTGCGGCTCGGATTTCTCGATCGATTACCCATGGTGTTGAATTGTTTATAATTTGGAACTTTCGGAAAGGCGAGCTTGGAGTAGATTCAATTCATGATTCAATGACAAATTTCGTGCTCAAATTCGATCGTCATTCATTAAAAAATAGACTCAGAAATTTGTCGAGCCTCGCCTCCCCCAAGAATTTTTCAATATTTTGAGGGAGGTGATGTATCGGGGAATAGTTCTCGGCTAGGGGCAAATGATTTTCGGATTAGCACTATCGTAATCGTATGCAACGTGAATATTTTATGAAGAGCGAAAAAAAGGAGGCAAAAAAAGCAGTGACATCTGCTCGAAAACCGTTAGGCCGCACTGCTTCGACCTCTCGCTAAAGAGAATAGGCCGCGGCTGGCATTTTGATGTAAATTGAAAAAGTCGCCGTTCTCATTCAGGAGCGCAAATACGTACGCGCTCAAGTAGCACGCACGCTACTTACGGATTTACGATAGACGCGTGTTTATGAATATGACGCATGGCCATGGGAAATCAGTGTTATCTTGATTTAAATTTGACGTGGCTTCAATTAAAACTCGGGCGATCTTCCTTTTAAGCCGCGGCGCGACTCATTTTACGCTTCGTGATGTCTATGCTTTGACTTAATGGGCGCGACTGGATCGAAATGATTGCAACTGGTCAGTCGAATTTTTTAGAAAATTTCAGGAAATGAATGCATGTTTGCCTCATTTTTTATACTACATTTCGACTATGTATTCGATTATCCGAAATGAATATTCAAAATGAGTTAATTATGCATTCATTTTATTAAATGTGAGTGACTGACATCCATTTCCGAATAAGTTAGACTTTTTCGAAGACATTCAACATAGAAAATTTTAAATTTGAAAAACAAACAAAAATGCATGAAATCGAGCAGTGTTCAGAAATTCAGTAATTATTACGGAGTCAGTCATTCGACGTTGAGCGATTCGTACGCCAACCTCCACAGAATCTGACGTTGCAAATTGCGATGGAACCCGGTCGGTTAGAATAACGATTGAACGCTCATTTTCTTCGAAAAGAGTAGAGGAATCGACAGGAAAAATAAAAAGCGGGACTCACGATACTTCCCTGGACGCTACAGGTCAATTTAGCAGCCACTATACGAGGGCTTTGCGACATTTCGAGTTTGCAAATTCACAGACAGACAGAATCGATAGAGAAAATAAAAAGGGTGATCCACCATATTTCCTTGAACGCTACAGATCAATTTAGAGCTCCGAACACTCGACAAAATCATCCCAAAAAATGCACTAAGGAACAAAACCGCTCCAAGCAAAACAAGAACATTCAAAGTATAACAAGGCAAAGAATAATCATAAACCATTACAGCAAAAGGTAGAGGAAGAAGAAAAAATAATAAGAGCAGCCAGAAAAAGATCAGCGAAAACTGTGCTAGTCACACAATATGCGTGTGCTCGTGTACCGTGTCAAATGAATGTAATGTGGATAATGCGTAATGGTATGGATCCATCGCGATACGCGCACCGGTTTTCGCGTCCGCGCGAGTCGTTACGGGAAACGACGCCACGGAACGAGACTCTAATCCCACTTGTCGCGCGATTATTACGCAAATCGACGCACGAGCGCAATGCAATTTTTGATTTTTCCCTCTTGTCGTTGTCCATTGAGTTAACGCAATTTGAATTATTATCCAGCCTCGGGAGGAAAATAAAGGGGGAATTTGGAATCGCGTTATCCCGGAAAACAGGAGCTTTATCTCGGTAGATAAGAAAACTGGTTGGGAGCCGTTCCCTTGAATAATGGCGCGTTTAATAGCCGAGCGTAAAGCCCGAGTTTATTTGTCTATTAATCGAAATTTATTAGCAGTATAATTGAATAAAGATGGATCTCTACTACGACGCTTGTTTCGGGTGTCTAGCGATCGAGATTGTAAATAAACTGGAATATTTTTATGAAAAGCGTGGGAAACGCGGGATGCGCGCGCACTGTTTTTAACCGTGCCGAAAGGTCACATTTTTCCCGGGTTCTTGAAGGGGTAGGGGGGAACCGGAAATTGTGCTAGGATTGTCGCTTACAGTTAAAGTGATATTTATCTTTATGAAGATGTAGTGGGAGGCAAAGTTTTCTTCTTCTCTGGAAATATTTGCTTACCGCCAGAAAAAAGCAGAAGTTTTGTGGTTTGTTTTCTTACAATTTTTGAATTGAAAAATCCCAAAATTTGAGGTTTTCGAATGTTCGAAAAGGGAGTAGAAACACATTTTCAATTATTTTGGTCATTTCGGAAATCAAAATGTCTGTAAATATGTTTAAACATATTTTTAGCTTTGATGTTTGCAAATTTGAAAATCTTCAATAGAAAATATATTTGACATGAGAAATTTGTATCGCCATTTCTATAGTTCAAAATTTTCCTTACTTAAGAAATTTGACAATTCAAGTATAGTTGAGCTTTGGATTATAATATATGTAATCCAATAATTATAGAATATAATTTTTCATTATTTCATGGTAATCAAATTTTCGCTGAATAAATTAGTAAAAAACTACCAGTAAATGGTAATATATCTCCAAATTCAATCTTAGAGAGAGCATCATTTAAAATCTCTAGTACCAATTCTCACTATCAGCACGAAATTTTCTACACAACTATATCTACTATACCAAAATCCCTGGAGAATTGTTCCATACATGGTCATACAGGAAAAAAATCTCCCGGATACATAAAAAAAGCAAGTGATTCCGGACTTGAAAAAGAGCAAATCGTGCTTTCCGGTAATAATTGTGAACACAAGTGTTTTGTAAAATGGAAAAGTAAAGCGAGTCAGGAAATGCGGGCGGAACCGAGGGACTTTGGTTGTCCACGCGCGCGGTAATTACACGTACGCCGGTCATTTGCAGACCGTGACTCGTTAGGCTCGCGCGCCGAACGTACATTCATTTATATACCTTTCATTCATGAGACTCGGGACCCGCGGCGCTTTCGCATTCACGCGACTCGCCCGTTCATTGTGCGCGCGCTATTCTTTTCATCACGATCAATTTACACGATGCAATGTTTCCGCGCTCAATGACGCGTTTCAGAATCGGCATGCGCGCACTGCGCCAGAGAAAGCGCGTATTCAATTTGCGGGGATTTTATGACATGTCATTGAAATCACGTACTTCTCGGAAATAGTGTATGGCTAGTCATCCGGATTTAGTGGACACCACCCTTTGGAGAACTCTCGAATGCTGAGTGCTTACAATCCAATTTTACCTGAAACAAAAACAAAAAAAAATCGTCAAGTTCATGAACAAGTATGGATTATTTCGAGCACTTGACTCGAGAGTGACACGTAATTGACTCGACACTTCTAATTCGATACTTGTGTTTATCAAATTTAAAGAATTTATAGAGAGTTAATTAGAGTATATTATTCTGCGCAGAAAATTACTAGATTTGTTCATCTGCTCGAATTACGACATACTGAAGAATTTTAATTTAGCAATTTTAGGGAATTTGTTGGTATTGCTGATGTTGAGATTTTTTAAAATCATTTTTTTCAAATTTCCGGGACTTAAGTAGATATTTTCGATATCAGAACCTTTCAATGAAATGCGAAACTTTCGAACCACAAAATTCTTCGAAAATTGAAAAATTTTCAAAATTTCACAATTTTGAAACTTCGAAATGCCATAAAAATTAAGAATCCCAGAATTTCAAAAATTCCACCATCTCCGGAACTTCAGAATTTCTACATTTTTTCAACTTTCCGAAACTTCGCAACTTCCAAATCCAAAATTTCACGAAAACTCGAAATCCCATGCCTTGAACATTTTCCAATTTTCTTAGGCACTTGACTTGAAAATTCTTCAAAACTTGGAAACTTTTGAAAGTCCAAAACTCAAGAACTTCCAAACTTCAAAATTCTCAAAAACTTCTAAATCCCTTAAAATTTTTAAAATCTCAAAAATTCCAAACCTTCATATAAAAGCTGCAAAAATCATCTAAAATCACTAGAATTTGTTGGGTGCTCTCCCTGGCTTTTTGAATTGAAAAAGCATCCCTATAAAATTTCAAAAAACGATTTACAAAACCTAAAAATAATAGTAAAAAAGGGGGTGAATTGTCATAACGCATCGAAGATGAGCGGTATACGTGAGGTGGCCGCAGTTCCCAAGACACAATACATTCTCGGAATGTTTCGAATCGGTCGGTCGGACTGCACACGTCTCGATAACGGTGCTCCTGCCCCACTCGCGCACTCTGCGATATATCCCACGCTAATAATTCTCAAGCAAGGCACACACGACTCCTCCGACTCTGACGTGACGCGTTCTGACCCAGCCCTTATTTTCCTTTCGCATTTTATTTTTATTTTTCTTCGTTTTTTCTCCCTTCCATGTTCACGTCGAGCTGGAGTGGACCTTCGACCCTTCACGTGTTTGAATGCTCTTTCACACTGACAGAAAAGGTTTTTGATTCAACACCAGATGTTATTCTGATAACCAAGGAACCTACACTTGAATCGAATGCGAACGAAATTAAGTGTTTTAAAGGTATAATGTACAGAGATTTTCTTCAGCACTCGAGACATTCTCAAACAACGAACGTCTTTCATCATTCTTCGATTTTTTCAGAATTTTCACAATTTCATCATTATTCCCCGAATAATTAGAAAAAATTGTCAGAAATTCAAAACGTTCGTGAGAACACTGCACGACAAAAATTTCACAAATTCAGTAAAATTGTACAGTGAAGTAATGCAATTTGTGTTTTATGATTCATCTCGACTTGTCGGATACGTAACTATCCAACTATCCGCACTTAACATCGCAACAAGTGAGTAAATAACACCTCAAGTACGGCTGAAAAGAAAATGGTAAAGATTAAATCCAAGGATAAAAGCCAAAGCACGTACAGTTATCTTTACAGTGAAAACAATCTCCCGATACTCACGAAAAATGGCTAATTAGTGAACGAAGTATAATGAGAAACGTAATTTCAAGGAATCTGAAAACTCGAATTGTTGCATCGTCACTTAAGCTGCTGCAAAGTGCCGTTTTGTCGTTTGTGTTTCTTTTTTATGAGCGCAGTATCTTATACATTGTATAACTGCATGCACTTCTTTTCGTCGAAAAACCGGAATTCACATTTGTGGGTCTCGTTTTATTACGGGTCTTATTTCTGTTTACCTCTTTTACGAGGTAATTTCGATCTTCATCAGATGAATTTACATTCCAATATTCGCATTTTCAAAACGGTTGAATTGTTCGTTTCTTAATAAACACCTCAGAAGTTTCCTCAAATCTTATGAACCTACTATAAATCTTCGGAAAAGACCTGACTCAGGTAACTTCGAACACGAGCCCACCCAAAATACGATTCTTCCACTTCAAAGAGTTGCATACTGAAGTGGTTTCTCAAATGAAATTTGTCTCCATGTGAGATATCGCGCTCGTGCGATCTCGGAGGAAGAAACTGAAGCAAAGCGATGGAGCCGGGAAGAGTCCTATATCTCGCGGCTAGAAGCGACTCCGCGAGAACAGGACATACCTGGCCGCTCGCGTGAGCGCATCAGCGTAATTTATCGAGGCCAGTTACCAAAATGGGAGCCGTTGGACGATTCGCGTCCAGGCCACTTTTTTCGCCAAAGCTTGCAGAATGGCCAATCACGGTGATCGATCGAGCGCTCGCGGTTATCTCGGGAGGTCTTGCGCCTGACAAATGAGGGAAGCACGAAAGCCGCGGCCCGCGCGCGCGATCATGCCCAATGACAAAGATAGCAGGGCCACCCGATGCCAAGACGTTAGACGCGCGAGATAAATCGCTTCCCAAACGCGCTCTAACAAAGATCCTTTGTGGTCTTGGGACGGAAGATTTTCGTTAATTTCGCAGAATCACGACTACGATTGAGAACGGGTAGATTTATTTATAGCTCAGCAATCGAAGCAGGCTTCCATCACATGTTTTATTGGAATGATTCATATTTGAAAAGGTCAAGAGCGCAGCTACGAGGACTAACCCCATAAAAGTATATATCTACATATTACAACATTTTCATGTAGTTCACTGCACGAGAATCGAGGATTGGATTTGATAACTAAAAGGAAACCCTGCAACCCTTACGGAAATTCCCTTCAACACGAGGGTTAACCCTCAGAGTGGTCAAAATAACTCTCAAGTTGAATTCTCCTATATTGAAAGACTATAATTCCAAATAATGTTGTTTCTTAATGAAACAATCTCTTGTAATAAGTGAGACTCGGGAGTGAAGTGGTTAAAAGGCAGGCAAAGCTGTAACGACATTAACCCCCTTGACCGGACGATCGCACGTGTCAATAGCACTTTACCGGCTCCGGCCAATCCTGAATACATTAGAGAAGCAAGTGGTCACGACTCGCGATGGAAACGTCGATTGCGCGGCTGCAGCGACGCTCTCTCGACTCGTCATTATGTTCGCCGAGCAATTTCACGCTAAAGTTCGTGCTCCCCGGGAACGCAAACAATGTCTAACGCGGCATTTCCGGCAACCAAAATGCATATTCATGGGGGTATAAGCCGCAGAAAGAATTATTCTCTCATAATATCACCACATTCAGGCCATATGAACGCACATGAATGACAGACACTCAAATGCAATGCAGCGAACTTATTAATTTTCGAAAAATTTTATTCAACGTTAAAAAATATCATCTATGCGATTGTAATATGATATGTCATTGTCTACGTAATTGTTTGACCCACTTGTTGTCTGAAATTTTATAAATTTTATTAAAAAAATTTTCAATCAGAATTCATCACCCATAAAAAGTGTACCAAGGAAAATACCCGAAAGAATTTTTCACGCGCTATACAAAAATCAGTTCAATCGCAGTGTGAATGAAAAGAAGAGTTGGCGCGAAAGCAACAAGTAGAAATGTTCGTCGCGGTGTTCGGTTAATCAAGCCTTACTCTGGAATGGGAGGAAGGATCGCGTTATCAGTGGGCGATAGGATCTTCGGGGCCACGAAGCGCCGTGTTGGAATGAAACCCGCGGCGCGATAAGCAAAGGCCATTAAACAATCAGCGATGATTGTCGGGTATCCGGATCAAAGCTTGGGCGTGCTGGTCACTACCTAGAGCGTCGGGACCAATTGCATTAATTAATTACCTACTATATTAACGCTGAGCCCGGCTCATTTCCATACCGCGTCGTTTCGCAACTCTCTATTCTATACTAAAGGATCAATCCAGAATTGTCGGAGTTTCACATCACACCGAAAATCAAAACTTTATGCATTTATCGTGCGAACTTAAAAAAACAGCCATTTAAAAATCACTCAGAGTCACTCAGAGACCTCGAATAAATAAAGAAACACATATTTTCTCTCCTTCAAACACGTCAAGTCAATTTTGAGTGGATAATTGAACTAAATATCAAGTTGTGTTATCATATCTATGGCGATAATGCGCTTAACAGCCTTTTCGAAATAAGGGATGCTATGAGGATGATTCCCAAGACCTGGAATCAACTCGAATATACATATCCACCCTCCCTCGAATATTTGGAATAGCTTTCCATAGACTACTGACGTAAATATGTACTCAATCACTGCCTAATCCGAAAATCTCAACATTCACACCACATATCCACCTATCCAGCGAACAACGGTTACGAATCCTTCCCAGAATACATTTTTCGATTAATTACGATCTAACGAAGAATTTCCTGCGGCTCGTGTTTTAATTGCCCTTGAATTTCGCAAGAAGAATAATAACGTTTAATGACTCGAAGACGTCATTTACATAGCGAGCTCCCGTCTACTGTTCCTGTTGTCCTTTTTTTTTTATTCGCGAGTAGCATCGCATGACGCGAGCCGTAAACGATATATCCCCTACTGCACTTGAGCGCGATCTGTTTTATTAGCTTCGAGCCTTCTTGTATTCGCTGCGAGATAGCATTACACTGTATTCTCGTGCTCGAGAGCCTAACGATCAATGTCCTTGTAAATAGCTGAGCAATGGTGCATTCAATAAGATAAAAACGGAACTGACTTAACGAGCTGCGAACGGGCTTGAAATCAGGATCGGGAACATACCGACGTCTGCGATCGCCAAACACGACCCACGCGCGCTATGGAAGGAGCTTCTGCGAATTCTTCATTTTTTGGAGTCATTTCATCCTTGTCTCTTCATATCGCGAGGACATCATAAATACATTATAAAGAGGGTGTCCGGAGTTGACAGGAATATTA
Organism: Platygaster equestris; assembly: GCA_030522785.1. NCBI lineage: Eukaryota > Metazoa > Arthropoda > Insecta > Hymenoptera > Platygastridae > Platygaster > Platygaster equestris. The sequence goes on from JAPYZK010000764.1 coordinate 11,535, forward strand.
GTTCGTCCTGCAGGACGATTCAATTCCAAAAGTGTAGGCAGTCGAGAAGTGGATGGAATTCAAGAGGTGGGCGAAAAGAGATGTTGACGTAGGGATTTCAATTCGTGGATGCAGAAAAAAGAGCATCGTGAAACGTTTGAAATGTATGCTATGAAAAACTGGAGATTTTGAGAAATTTTGGTCAAGAAATAGTACAATTGGCAATGAGGGAAAAAATAATTTGTCATCGAATTGGAATTTTATTTTATCCTATGACGAGAAGTGTTTTCTGAAAATTACAACAGTGGAGAAATTGCACGCTTTTTTCACGGCGTTATATAAGATTTTTTCTCATTACAATTTTTTTCTGAATTCTCAATCCACTACTTTTCACATTACGAGACATTGGAAATTATTCAGAGGAATAAATGTACTAAATTTCATTTTCACTGCACTGAAATAACATTTCAGAGTGCAGAACAAATATTCAGAAGAAAAAACTTTGAAAAATGGAAAACTAGGACAAGTTAATTATGTATCACGGATCGCTAACGAAAATGCCGTTGGTGTGTTTAATATGGGATACGGACTTATACTCGGTAAATAGCTCAAACGTGTGAAAAAAATTACCTAGAAACTCCACTCACGATTGTTCCTGAACACATCGTTAAGCGAGTCAAATGAAGTGATACGCTATGCATGGAAATCAGTAGCTCAAACAGAAACTCTTCGACAAAATTAGCATTCTAATTGAGAACGGCGCCAATTAGTTCGAATTTCTCCAATCGATAGAATTCGAAAACGAAACTTGTGAAGAACGGAAAATGTAAGCCCTAAAAACTCAATAAACCATAGGAGGACCTACATGAAATTTAATTTCCATCCCAAAATAAATGGTTATATATTTTCTATTTAAATGTTGAAAAGGTGAAATTCGGAAGATGATAAGTGTAATTTTGACAAGGTTCACTTTCCCATTGAATTTACTATTTAAAAAATGAACCTAATCAAAATATTTCGAAAATAGCACTTCTAAAATTTCAAACCTCCAATATTTAAGGTCAGACACTATTAATCATCTATTGTTGGAAAATTCAGAAAGTTTTAAATATTGAATGTTTATAAAACAAGCATGTGTTTCGAAAATATTCAGAAAATTTTTTTCGTTTTGGAACTAAGAATGAATTTATCAAAGTCTATAACCTTCAGATTCCCGGTTTAAAATTTGACTACGTTTCAACAACAGACAATCTCTAATTTATTTAAACGAAGACGTTACAAGCAATTACGTTGCTAAAAAAAGTCATGTCTTCGTTGAAAAAAAATGCATTGAACGATGCCAGGTCACATTTTCTTTGCAGTAGCGGCACATTAATTAGACCATCACCAGGACAATGTAATGGTCTAATAAGTGCGCCGCTCTTCCGCCTTGAGTTTCCATTCCGTCGTGTGAACCGAGCGGCTCTGATAAAGTTTATGGATAATCGTAAATACCGAGCCATTTAAAACCACGTTTCCAATGTATCGTACCGCGGGGATCTGGGGAATGCGAGAAAAATTGCATCCTTCCTGACAAATCAGCTTCGAGATAGGCCTACCTTTGACTCACTTAAATCAAGGCTTACAATGAGAAAATAAACAGACGCGGATTTGTGAACTCTTCTGCGTTATTTTTTCGAAAAAATGCAAAAATTCTATACCTACATGTGTGGTTATTTTCTCATCAATGTTTTCGAACGCTGAAAGTAATACAATAGGGAAGATCCACGCATTTTTTACGAATTCAGACGTATACGAGCATAAACACTAACCAGCAATTTCAAAAATGATTTACGACAGCTATAAATTTAAATCTTAACAAAATCAAAAATAAAGATACTAATCAAACGAAAAGTGAGAATGTACATGCAAGTAAGAAAGTTCACATGCTGAGATCAGATTCCAGGTCGAATGCTCTACCATCGAGCTGTGAAGGAACCATATTTTCTCCTTTGCATGTTCACCCTCCAATTTCGGAATCCATTTATCATTTGAAATTTAAATACTGAAAAAGGGACTTCTATTTCGATTTTGATGGAGGTAGTTCTTGGGTCCTGATACGCTGTAATTCGCGACTCTAAGATTTATTTGGATTTCTTGGTTTTTTCAAAATAAATTAGTCTGATAAGGGTAGTTTTTGGGCCGTGATACGCTGCAGTTCAGGGGTTGGAAAAATCAAAACTCTCTTCTTCTAGTACATCGGCATTTTTAGCGGTCATTCTGACGAAAATGAATCGTGTGTTATAACTGTATCGGATTTTAACACTTTGGGGGTATTTCGTGGCTCGATGGGGGTAACTTCCGAGACTTGCTTGGAGTTGTAAAAAATGTCCAGTTTCGATCTTCATATTAGTTTCAAAAAAATAATAATAATAATAACCCTTTGATAGGGATAGTCTTCAGGTCGTGATAGTCCCACCTACGACAGCTGTAATAAAAATATTACAGCAGTCTATTCCATTAGGGGATGTTCTTGACCTTTAAGGGTTTGTTTACAGGAATTATACAAGTTTAAAAATATTTCAGCTAGTTTCGGTAGAAGAGCATTTTTCGTACTAAATTAATCTCGCATCATCAATATATCTCCTGTCGCATTTGCAAAGTTCGAAACTTCACATACATAAAAAGAAAACCATATTCTACGTTTCTGATCGAGTTGAATCGCGCGCACGGACGTGATTTCTCGCGATAAGTCAAATCTGTACTCGAGACCCCGTTGGGATTTGAACCGCGACCGCGCTGCAGTCATGTCTCGCTTAATTTACTTGTTAAACCGCGATTCCCGGATAATTCAAAACGGATCCGGTTGCGAGGGAAGTGGATAATAATCGAAGACGAAGAGTAATGCGCTCGTTTCGTTTCAGGAAAGCGTGTTTCAGCGTGAGAGGCTGGGGAGTCCAGGATGCCTCGGGAGTCCAGGGTGTGGAGGCTACTACGCATGCTAATATGTATGGTGAGTTCATCGGGAAATATCCATCATTTCAATATTATTCCCACACCCCCTGAGACGAAAAACTAACCAGGGATAGGGTTCCTAACTATTCGAAAAGAAATTTCGCCCTTTTATATCGCCATAATGACTATAAAAATTTTTAATCACATTTTTTCGATTTTTTCGTTGTTATACAGTATATATTGAACTCTAAAAAATCCTCCTCCCCCTCTCCCTCTTCACTAGAAACCGTTTCTACGCCCCCTAGAAAACAGATCCGCAAGCAATGCGTCTTGTTTCGATCGAGTCATCGAAAGGGCAATCCATGCGAACGCTGATAAAGGCAGATAAGGAAACAATGCGTCAGCCGCGATCGCGGATCTTCTTCATTCCTCGTTCTTTGGCTGCCTGCGGGTTGCGTACCGCGTAACGGTAGGACGGGATGAATAATCGCCGTAATTTGGCGAGAATTCGTGAGCGAGACAGGTTTTCCTCGCCCCGTCCTATCCCTTGCACCGCGAGTTCCCGAGTCGCGTACGTTAATATCCTGGGCAAAGCATGGCACAGGGTCACGTGGCGCGCAATAGAGATAGGTTAGGTTGGCTCGCGGTACGCTGAATAATGACGGGGGGTCTTGCAAGATACATAATATAACGGTACCCGGAGTGGGCACAAATATCCGCTTGCAAGCTGTCGTTTCCTGCTGTGTCGCATTGTCATTGTCGCGGCGCCGCTTTTTCTAGCCGATCCCATTTCGATCCCATATTCGTCGGCCCATAATGTCCGGTCTTGCCGGGAATTAATAATAATACGTCATTACGCGCGAGGACTAACGGCAGTTCTGTCATTCGCACGTGGGGCGAGCGCGAGCAGCGGGGAGCCGCGCTTTTATTATCGTGCAAGAATTCGTTTTATGCGGGAAGTACACGATCGTTGGTGGGAATTGATTATATTGGCTTTTTGTATATTTTTTATTTTTGTGTACAACCAGTTGACACAGCTTCAATTTTGGACAAGGGTATACATAGTTTCAGTTCTTAGTATCAAAATAATAGTTTCTACATTTAATTTTCGAAGTTATGCCAATAAATTTTTGATGTCAAATTAAGTCAAAAACTGAGGGTTTTAAGGATTCAAATGCAGAAAATGAGAAATTGCCAAAATATGAATATTCAGTTTCAAATTGGAAAATTGCATAACTACAATAGAGAAACTTTGAGATCAGGAATTTTCGAAGTTTTACATCTGAAGAATCAACATTTTTAATTTGTTGATCAATAGTGGATTCATTCGACATCGAATATAAATCGTTCAAATGTATCAGATCGAAACGCTCTCGTGATTATAGGTCCAGGGAATAATCAGTGTAGGTTCATTAAATATTCTCATACATAATTATCGTTTGTATCTCCAACAAAGTATAACGCAGAGATAGGATAATGTGCTTGAAATAGACACACGATAGTTTCAAATAATAAAGTATTCACCTCACGTTCTCATGCTAATTTCAAACAGACGAATGTTATTAAATTACTGGATAATATTGAAATTCGTTCGAAATTCAAAAATTTAAAGATCATGAATAATTGAAACCTCCATCAAAATAGCGAATGTCACTTCCTTTCATACCCACTAATCACAAATTACAAAGAATACGTTAGTATGTATCATAAAAACACATACTTACGGTGACACAAGGGAGGGGGGCGAAATCACGCCAAAAAATGACATTTATCAAAGTTCTCATATGATAAAAAGAACCATAAAAACGCCAAATCTGAGGGTGTCCTAAAAGCGCGCAATCAAGCTCAGAAACGATCGTCTGGAGTTCCACCACCGACAATCGATTCAACTGAATTTCCCACGCGAGCTCGTAAAGTGCATTCGGTCCGATCGTATCGGGACTAATGAGCCGTCTCCACGCGATAGCTCGTCGGAAATATGAATGCGGCCAGTAAATCGGTCAAACAGGAATAAAGGAACGACGCGCGTTGAATATTTATCGCGCTGGTCGCGCGCGGCTCGCGCGATCGCCCGATTAATTCACACATCATTTCGAGCGCGCGCGAGCCAGCGAACGCGAGAGTAAAAAGTAATGATTTGTTTACACGTGGGTGGGTGTCGCGGAAGAGCCGGGATTAAGAGTCAATTAATAAAGCGAAGAAGGCCTCGAGCGTCAGCCACGACTTTTCCGGCGACGCTTGAATTTCTATTAACGAAATGAATATAGAAAGAAAAGAGCTATGATGTATTACTAATGAAGAAGCGGTGCTTTGATATGCATTTCTCTCGACGCGAGCGGTGATTTATATATGTTGCTCAGGATGTGACTGCATCGAATTGGCATAGATTCTTAGATTGATTCATTACAGTTGTTGGCAACATGGAAACAGAAAAAATTTACGGTTTGGATTAGAAATTTCGTGCACTGTTTCAATGAAACTTAGCTTCTCTCAAATATATGAACATTCATCATTAACCCATAAAAACCATGATTTCACTGAATCAACTTCCGTCCAAATACAATTTTCCTCAAAACCGAGCTTGAGTTGTCTCCCGGAACACTGACAAGATCGATGCCTCGAAATTCATGAACATCGCTATACGCTTCGTGAGATCGCGTGTCTCCCATCGAACATTCCCCTCCTATTGTCAGGGCAAAGACATCTTTCAGGATATTATTCCCCTTGGAGAAGAATCTGGGGCATAAATCCAACTTTAGCGCTCTCTCGGCGAAGAAATAAAACACGGCAAAAAGCGCTCACGTGAAATGTACATATTTTTCCTTCCGATCGCGGCCGTCCACGAAAATACCCCGACGCGTGAATAATGCATGGGGCTGATGATAATTTATATAGATGAAATTGAAATTTGCCAGCGTCGTATCACAAAGGCTGATCGATTGTTTTTACGAGACGCGGCGATCGATGATCGGCTCGAATGGCGTGGGACAACAACGAGCCCGAGATCGATCGCTCTATAAGGCATTGTTGCGCGATTATATGATACGGCGGATCTTAGGATCACTGCCTTTATTTAGCAGTTGATTTCCGATTGCCATTTCAACGGGCCACACATCGCGAACCATCCCAGCGATGACTTTCTGGGACTTGAAAATTATAGGAGGTGTTCCTTCGTCGGGCAAAAACTCCTCGACATGGCTTTGGGTAAAAGAACGGCGCACGTTCCGTTATGGACGGGCAGAAAATGTTTGCGAATGAAAAAAAGTTCATAATGCAGTTTTTAGTAAGCTGAATTTATAATACGAATGCATGGTATTATTTTTGCTTTAATCGTCTAGAGTCTATTTTAAAAACACTTTTTCCCCAATTTTCGAATCTCCCAAGTTCTTTGAACTCAAAAAATTCCTCGAAATTTACATATACACTGTCAGCAAAAAAAAAAAAAAACCTAGGAACTGTCGATATCTTAATTATTCGCTTTTTATGGAAACTTGAGAATTTCCTTAATCAACTTTTTCTTTTACTAAAAACTTTCACATCCTTATCTCTCGGGATAAAAATGGAGCTACTATCCCACGTTTTGGATATCGAAAAGGTACCAGTAGGCCGAGAAAGCCGGTTGCTCGAGATACGTTGCGCGGGTCCGTAGTTTATCAGTATAACGCGGGGCTCGGCAATCATTCTGGCCTGTCGATCCCGGGCGCAATCAACTCATTTATCGGGTGCGCGCGAGCTCGCGGCCGCTGTCAGCGTCAACCGAATCGAACGTCAAACGTCCCGGCCTTATCGGCCTCTCATCTCTCTTATCGCGCTCCTTGTGAGGAGTGAGCGCCGCCGCCGCCACCGCCGCTCTTTTGCTTGGAAATTTGCGTGGAGCCGATTCCCGCCGATATATAGGTGTTCCCTTATATTTCGCTCAACGCGCTCGCGGTAACGGGAGAGACGTCTTTACCGCTGCATTAACGGTTGCCGTTTTTCACGCAAGTGAAAACACGTTTCTGCGCTCTCTCACAATTGCACTGTTAAATGACAGCGTTTCATTAGAAATGATTACGCGTCGTGTGCCTTCGCGGGGCCTCGGCCACGTCCCTTTTTTATTTTTCCTGAATTTTCCGCGGGGACCGCAAACAACCGGGACTTGAGCCAGATCTAATTTTTCATACGTGATTATGTACGGCATATGTTCGAATCACATGTATGATCATGACTGTATCGTGGATTCGTGGAAAAGGAAGGGACTTTTTTTCAGGGGCAGTTCCAGACAGAATTTTTGGGCAGAAAATTTAGGGGTGACTTATCCGGAAAATTATTTTGTCAAGAATTCAAATGCATGAAAGTGTTCCAACGTTTTTGAAATTTTAAACTAATTCGAATTTTTCTTCAATTTCAAAAACGGGTTTTGTTTGAGTGGGGGAGGGGTGAAAGGCATTCAATTGTAGATAAAAACTATGCAAAAATACTAAAATTGTCGATTAAATGAATTTACGACGGTTAAAATGCCCTGTACTATGATCCTAAAATTTATAAAATAAATCACCACCCAAATTTCTTGGAATGAAATTCATTTTCTACAAGTTTCAAAATTTGCAAACATTATTTAAAAATCTTGGCGAATCTTCAAAAATGTATGCACTCCCAACTCTTCATTTCTCAATCAAATGACGTCTTTTAAATCCAAAAATTCCAACATTTCTTTTCGCTAGAAGAGTAAAATACCTGTTCCTCGCATTATCTGAATACGATTCAATATCATCCAGATTTTCACTTTCAAAAGGCTCGTAGTGCATACAGCCCCGAGAGCTACGAGATGTAATACTAAAACGGGACCACGTGTATATGCCAGCTGATAGCATCGCGATCGCGAGCATAAAATATGTGCCAAGCGCACGCCTAGCTAGATGTTGACGATCTTATCGCGCGTTATGCTATGACACTTCACTCAAGGAGCACTGCGCGTGAAAGCTCGCCTAGTACAACGCGTCGGAATGTAATTAACTCATTAATAAGACGATTACGACAATTAGGCTGGTCAGGCGCGTACCCGTGCTTCTGACTTCCTTATCTCCCCATCGACAATCTTCCAAGACGTGATTTGAATTCGTACTAGACCTCATTTCCCATGTGCTCTTACTTTCCTGTCATTCACATCATGAATATTGCAGGATTAGAGATATAAAGGAGATTTAAAAGCTGAGGAAATTGGAATTGCGAGTTTAAAAAATCCAAAGTTCAAAATGGTAATGTAGAGTGAAATGACACCCAATTCATGTTCTAAATTGTTGAATCGCAAATTAAATTCATCCACACACCACACAAGAGAAATGCCCACGTGCTAAACTTACATGACTAAATCTAATAACCAAGAATCGCCATCAAATTGATGGCATAAACACGAACGCGAAGACGTTGAGGAAAACGATGATGCACGGCTCACGTGAAAATCGCGGGACTGCGAGGATTTGATTTATGAAGACGAACTGGAAATTTGCGCAACCGATGCTGCGACAATCGAAAAGCCCTGGGAGAATGAACTTGCCTCGCGAGGAAAATTTCATCGAGCACACACCTTTTGCTCTTCGTTTTCTTCCAGCGCTTAATAGCGCGATAAATTAAGCATTACGGTTGTAATTGCCGGCGCGAGAGAGGCCGCGAATGACGTGGCAAGAAAGATGAATAGTCGTTACACATAATTATAAAGATGCCCGATAATTACGATTCTCGATTACCGGACAATAAAAAAATTCGTCGATATTCCATTACTCGCTGGCTCGTTGGAAAAGCAAACATCGAAGCGGACATGAAAATTAAATTCCATCAAGCGTATAATCCTGGGCGGCAAAAAAGTCGCGACATCGTCGCGGCGCATTTTCACGCTAGATATTCCGTCGGAGTGAAAATGAATGTTGCAAAAACCGTGGATAGAACAAGAGAGGGGGAGGGGGTTGAAATGTATCGAAAGTTGTAGGTATAAAAGAAGGAATGAACTATTGGCGAGTGACGTCATTGATGGATGTTTAATGGTCATTGAGAAACTTGATCATGACCAGTCATTCAGCATCACTTCTAGCTTAGTCGGGTCTAAGGTGAATAAAACGGTGTTGATTTATCGGGCCTGATCTGAGAGTTCGAAACCTACTGAGGTTTTTATTTTGACAACTTCCTTTGGTTTAACGTCTGCGAAAAATCGATGCAACGAGGGAAATTGAGAAATTCTGAGTCGAAGGGTCAGTGCGTTGCTACTGTTGCACCGATGTAGTCCCGATGCATCCCTTATAACTCTGAACCTTATAAGATTGGATGAATTTTTTTTAAGGTTCTCTATTTCTTCAGAGGCATCTTATACAAACTTTCTAAGCTTCCTGAAAAGTTTCTCCTAAGAAAACTTATAAATTTGATAACATTTAATGTCACATTACAACATTGGGGGAAACTTATAAAGTTTATATAAAATGCCTTGTAAAAAATGAAAAACCTCACAAGAAATTTGTTAAAATCTCATAAGATTTCTTGGGATCTTATAAGATTCAGAATCACATACGATATTTTTCATCACATAATCTGAACGTTATAATATCTCATTTAATGATCCATATTGTATTTCAAGAGACTTCAAAGCTGTTAGGGAAATCTTCCGTAAGTTTCGTATCTAGGAAAAGACATAATTTTTAATTCCATATTTGCCTTCAGACTTGTCTATCCAGGTAAAATCATTTGCTAGTGTAAAATTTACAGCTAGCGTAGATTTCCAGAGGATCACTAAATGTTTTAATCAGATTCGAAGAAAAGTTGGAACGAAATTCAGTAACTTGTTCGAAGCTATGCAGTGTTCCGTAATAATTTCCAGTTTTTCCGGTTTGCAAGTAAAACTAGAAAAATGTCAATTACTCCAACATCATTATTGTGATTTATGTCGTAGAAAATATGGGCGGTTTCGCGACCAAAACGATGCCACGGTAGTAACGCACCTGAGCCATACCGTGAAGATAAATCATGAGAACCCAACAAAGATAAAACGTGAGATAAAACGTGAACATTTCGATTATTCATCCGTCTCAAGAAATCTTGAGAATCCTTGTCAATATCGAAAAATCTTTCAAATTCTGCCCAATTATGTATAATTTGCAAGAATTTCCAAAAATCAGCCATACCACTCAACCAATTTTGATGATCATTCATCAATTCTCATCCCACTTCCATCGAAAACACCCCCCTCCCCCAAATACTCCATTAATTTACCCCTCCACAATACCCATAAAAATTCCATGGTCCCATTACGGCCGCCCGATAAAGTGTCGAACATTTAGCATAATCGCCGGCATATCTCGCCGGGAATCGCTAAATAAAACTTTACAAAAAAAGGATGAAGAAGAAAAAAAGACGAAAGAAATACTCCATGCGCTGGTTTGCAAGGAACCCAGTCGCGTTATAATAATCCTATTTCCCTGCGTAAAGCGTGCTATTACTTAAGAGAAAAGAAAAAGCGCCTAGCAAGAAATGAGGCAATCAGCTGACGAGCATGAAACGCTCATTATGAGGCTCACGCTGGGAATCTTGTGCGTTCGTGATGCATGATCTTGGCGGGGGCTACTGTTTCTGCCGACGCGCAAAAGGTCGTTCATCATAGCTACGAATATACCGCAAAGTCCGCGTATTCAAATGCCCACGATTCTCACGTACCGTCTCGACCTTTTCATTCATAAGCTCTCGACGACGGAATTATACGCCCGGTCATGATAATTCCCGCCCAAATTACGAGCAATTAAAATCGACGCCGCGCGCACGCACTCGTTCGCCGCGGCGTTTTCGAATGAAGTTATTAATTAAGCGCCGTTGCTCTGATTAATGCCTTATGAATGTATATGCCCTCGAATTAAACATGCGAGCTCGATCGTCGGGGATTGAGAAGGAAAACAGGGTAATTGGAACGTTTCGAATGCGTGGAAATTGACGTTAATAATCGATAAAATTGATAAGAGGGCAATTAAAGTAATTGGATGTTAGATATTCCACCGAATTATTGCCCGTTCTTGATCATTCCAGATAATTGAATGATTTTGATTGAGGGTTGTCTGGGAGTTTCAGGGAGCTTCCACAAATGAGGTCACAAACTCAGGGAGAGATGGGTCAGTCCCATTGTGACAAAGGGGGGGGGGGGGGGGGGGGGGGCGGGAACGCAGACGGTTGGGTTGGGAAAGGGGAGAAACCCCTGATCACGACACGTGGCATCATTTAATGCGTGATTTGTATTGTATTGATTGAAGGTTGTGATTTTGATTGACCGGCAACAGGTGGTTGGCCTGGAAAACATCAGCGGCAACGATGACATCTGGCCCTTGGAAAGGCCAGAAGGAATGCCAGCAATACAGTCGTTGGAAGTGATGTGCGGCAAGGACCACATGGACGTGCACCTCTCGTTCTCGCAGCCCTTCGAGGGCATCGTGTCCTCGAAAGGTCAACACGCTGATCCTCGTTGCGTCTACGTTCCTCCCTCCACCGGCCAGGCATTTTTCTCCTTCCGAATAGCTTACGCGAGGTACGATATATTTCAAGCTATATTTCTCCTTCACAGCTAGATAATATTTTTCACACAAGTATTGCATATATATCATCGGGTAGCATGTAATTATAATTTGAAAAATAGTCTTACATAAATTTACTTTGATCAATTTAAAGTATAGCTAGAAATAACTCGATCCATCTCATGAAATACATCTGTACATACCTACATTATTATCAACTGAGATCTAACAATAAGTAGATTTTGTTGATTTTTATCAAAGCCTTTCAGTATCGAATAAAATCTGTTTGAAACCGAGTAGGTCTTCCTGTATTCATCTGTTAAATATTCAGACTGAATAAATTTCAGTAGATCTTGCAATTGCATCAAAAATATCCTCAGATATCAGATCTCTTGTAATATAGATCAGATTATAAGTGAATTCAATGAGAGCGAATAACCTCACGAAATACCAAGTACCTCATTTCAAACCAGATCGAAACCTACAGAGTACCTTCACGCGTATCAGTCAAGCGATCCGAAGAATATTCTCTAATTTCCTTGAAAAACGAAATGAAACTTATGCTTGTTGCGGGCGCAACGTACGGAATAACGATAATTCATCGCAGATGCGGCACGAAACCGGACATGCACGGGCAATTTTACGAAAACACGGTGGTCGTGCAGTACGACAAGGACCTGCTGGAAGTTTGGGACGAGGCCAAGCGCTTGAGGTGCGAGTGGTTCAACGATTACGAGAAAACCGCGTCGAAACCGCCGATGGTCATCGCCGACCTCGACGTCATACAGCTCGACTTTCGAGGTAAAACACCCTATCCTTTCCGCCCGTGCACGTTATGGAAGAACATACGATTGACTGATGAAAAATGATGATTTTTGGTCATAGAACTCTATCATCATATCATATCAGAAAGACGTAACTCACATTTGTGGTAAGGCTCATTTCCCCATCTCATTGCATGAGAAAATGACCCTTACTGAAATGTTTGTTTACGGTATTTTAATAATCTGCTCTTTATACGTGATACACGTCATCCTTGAAATCGACACATAACGTCCATAAAGTTCTGCGGTTTATTTAAAAGGTATTAAATACAATAAAAAACCGCAGAAGTTAATGAACGACCCAATAGATCGCACACTATCCATGTATGACGATCCATAACCACATATGAAACTCTTTTTTCGTCTGGAACGACCCACGAAACGACCTGCACTCGCACCCATAAAACCTCCTCTCCCGCCTTCTAATTAACAACTTTCCCAACGATGTTTGCTCGCTCGAACGAGCGGGCGAGTGAAAATTAAGGTCGCTCGTTCCTTCTTTAAACCTTCCGAAACGCCCTGAAAACGAAACTTGGTCTTTCGGCTCGAGTTTACGACGCGGAAAACAACGCGCGCACTCGTAAAAAGCCGGGAGTCTATCGCGAGTTGTAAAGCACGCGTGTGCAGTCTCGTAACTCGAGCGTTTACGATCGCGACGTCTATAGAGAAAATCGAGCCGCGAAATTTCTGGGAAAAAAGAAACGAATAAAGACTTTTATGAATTTTGTATGGTCCGCAAATTTAATGAAAGGAGAAACAG
>JAPYZK010000765.1:0-22646 GCA_030522785.1 Platygaster equestris
TGTTGACTATTGTCTCAGTTTCATTGCGACTTGAAGTCGACTTTCTGGAAAAAGTGTCGACTTTCTGTCGACTATAAGTCACCTGTGTGCCCTGTGGGTTGTTGAGAAAATCAGAGTTACATCAGGGCGGCTATTCTTGAAGCTCGCGTAATTCAAGTTAGGACGAAAATGGCGGAAAACGTCCTAATTCGTGCGCGGGAAATGTAAAATCTCCCATACTTATATATCTATATATAATGCGATTTTAAATTTCCCACGCACGAATTAGGGCGTTTTCCGCTATTTTCGTCCTAACTTGAATGACGCGAGTTTCAAGAATAGCCGCTTATTGCGCGGAGCGCGCAATAGTATCTAGTATTTATATTATGGTTTTCAATTCATTACAATTTTTTCACCGCGTTATAACCCGGTTTTAACGTGGTTAAGATGGCGGCCGAAAATCAGGCGCGAAAATTAAAATTCGCTTACACCGGGTACACAAAGTGACACCAGATTGTCATGAGTCACCACTGCTGCTGATTGCGTTGTATTACGTTGTCTACCCGGTATAAGGAAATTTAAATTTTCGCGCCCAATTTTCGGCCGCCATTTTAACCACGTTATAACCGGGTTCTAACGCCGTAAACGAATTGGGATCAATCGAAAACTCTATATAATTCGATCGAACCCAACTCGCGCATGCGCAGAAAGTTCGTGGATGGCGACAGATCCCCCAGTTTCTTGCAGATCTCCCTCGCGTGTAAGAAGCAGGGGGGTACACTGAGATAGGGAGTTGCAAGTCGAGTTCGAGCGGCCGAAAGATTTGTCGGCTGCTATGCACTGCTCATAGCAGACGACGCGCCCAGAATTACCAAATACCATAACCTCACAAATAAGTTTGTGTTCACGCCTGTTCACGTGCGTGCACGTGCGTGTACAATTCAGTACATTTGGAAACGATTGTGAATTTCAAAAAAAATATTTTCTTGAAAAAATTGGGAAAATATATAATGGTGGAATAGTGTCGAATTTGAAAAATGTCGTCAAGGTCGTGCTGCTCGTGTGGAAGGACTGAAACCGCAGATATTGTTTTACACAGGTAAGATCTAGTAATAAATAAACAACAAGAAATCCTTATTTACAATTATTTTCATCAGTTCAATTGATAAGACAGATTACGTTATAAAAAATTTTCTTTCATGTATTTATTTACTTATTTTTTACTTTTTAACAGCAGAACAGTATAAAATAATTGATAGAAATGTACCTTATTTTGCTATGTGAATAGTGTTAATTTGGTTTTTTTTCTCAGTTTCCCAAAAAATAGAACAATAGCCCTTGGATGGTGTGATTTTTGCGGCCTTGATTATGAAAAACAAGACGTTCCAAAACTTTTTCTTTGCTCGGGACATATTGGTGTCGATGACTACCACGAAAGCTTTATCGACAACTCCGGATTATTTACAACGTCAAGAAAGTATTTGAAGAAGGATGCCATTCCTAGTGCGAAATGGCCTTATCAAGGTATTTACGTTTAAAATTGATATCAAGGGACTAATAAGAAAAATTAATAATTGAAAAAATTTTTATTTTTTCAACATCAATTACAAAATGCTGATTTTATTTTCGATTAAAAATTTTTATTTACCAATTTTCATCTCGAATAATATAATTTTTCTGTAGATGATTTAAGATTGAATTTTTTGGAAGACAAAATTCGAAAATATTCAGTATTATTATCTGAGATTAATATTATTTGTTTTATATGGAAGTAATGATTCTTTTGGAACATCTCAACTTTTCCAGCTGGAAAGTTACTAGTAATTCCACAACTTTAAGAATACGCAGTTTCTTCAACAATTTTTTCCTCTAAGAAATGCCATAATTTGAAATTGGAATATTGTTAATTCTCATTTCAAATTCAATAATACGTATTTCAGGAAAATTTTTTGATTTTATAGTGATCGAGAACTGAATATTTTTCCTTTTTGTGCTCTTCGGTTCTTTTATTCAAGAAAAATAAGTTTTTCGAAAATACAAATGATTATAGTAATTTGAAAAGTTTGAGAGAATTTCTAGTTTAGTCAATACATTGTGAAATGTGATAAATTTTCTTATTGACAATTCCATCGAACATTCAATAATCCTGAGTTTTTCGATGACATTTTTTATAACAGTTATTAAAATGGCTGAAACTCATTGTTGTTAGAAAAATTAAAGTTGTGTCTACTTTTTGAATTGCAAATTTAAATTTCTTGGAACGCGCTCTAGTTTTGAAAATTCAAAGTTTGTGTTTTTACTTTGGAATTTTTTATTTTTTAAATATTCTAAATTATTTAATATTCTTGTAATTCTGAGAGTCTGTAGTACTTACAAAAATGGAGGGATATCAAAAATTTTTGAAACACAACACTCTCTTACAATTTTGACGATTTGAAGTTGTTCGAAGACAATATATCCATCGTTCACCCGTAAGGGTGAAAGATAGGTGTATGATAAGTGCATGAAGGGTGAAAGGTGGAAGGAAGTTTTTAGATTTCGAATGATTTATATTGAAAGATCCGGAATTTCCTAAAATTCTTTAAATTGAAAAACTATGAATGTTCGATAATTTTTTTATATTCAGATTCAAAATCGCTTTACATTTATATCCTGATAAATTCAGAATTTGTTGGAATCAAGGAATTCAAAGGAATTTCGAACCTTTCGCATACTCTAAAAAATTTTATAATTTCCT
This sequence comes from Platygaster equestris, assembly GCA_030522785.1. Classification (NCBI taxonomy): domain Eukaryota; kingdom Metazoa; phylum Arthropoda; class Insecta; order Hymenoptera; family Platygastridae; genus Platygaster; species Platygaster equestris. Next base: position 2,717 of record JAPYZK010000765.1, read on the forward strand.
CCATTGCAGAAATGTCCCAAATTTTCAAATTTTAAGAGTTTTAATATATTTCTCGATAATTTGCAGAATTCCCAGAGTTGTGAACATTTTTTGAGATTGTTGATATTTTCATAATTGAGAAATTCTAAGAAAGAACAAATTTTTAATGGATTGCGAACTTTTAAAATATATTTCAAAATATCGTTTGATTTCTGATTTTTTTTATTTTCAAAATTTTGTGTAATTCCACAATTGTGAAAATTTCGGAGTTTGCAAGAATGAGAAATTGTTAATTTTTCGAAAATTTTATAATCTCTTATTTTTTTTGAATATTCTAAGCAGTCAGATCTACAGACATCTTTGACAATTTCAAGATTTAGAAATTTCAGACGTTTTTGGATTTCTGGATATTTATTGAAGTTACAGTACTGGGTACAGATTTTCAGACATCAAAAAATCCGTGATTTTCTTAAATTCCATGTATTCCAAAACTTAAAACTTCGAAAAATTATGAACTCCAAAAATTTTTATCAATTATTTGTGCATGTTCGTTGATTTTTGAACATTTTACAAATTATAGATTTTTCCAAAAATTTGCTAATTTCATAATTTTTGAAATTTTCAAAGTTTTGACAAATGTCTAAAGTTGTTGATTTTTTCATGATTCAAAACTTGTAAGAAATTTAAAAATTGTAAGAAATTCAGAATTTTAAAAATGTTGATGGACAATTTCTTCATGGTAGACATATTTACAACTGAATTAGTCTGAGACATGTGACATTTGAAGTGACTAGTGAACTTTCGAAATATTTGGATATTACTTGTATAAATTTAAAAACCTGGTAATTTTATAAATTTTCCAAAAAAATTGCACATTGTCAAAAATTCAATAATTGGTCACATTTTCAGAGTTATCGATGTTGAAAATTACTAACATTATTGATTCTATGAAAATCCGGAGATTTGGAAGTTTCATGGTTTATAAAAATTGTAATAATCACGGAACTAGATAAAGGGTTTTAGTGATTAAAAATTTGGAATATTCAAAAAGTCAACATTTTTTGAAGTGGTCGGTAATTTGTCACATTTTCGATGTTTCCAAAATTTCAACATATCAAGTGAAATTTTGAAGAAATTGGGAACTTTTCGAATTATCGCTCCTAGATAAGTCGGTGGAAAATGTCGAAGATACCGAAGAAGCAGACTCGGAGATACATCTACCATCCACTTCAACCTTGAATGAAATTAACACCGATAAATCGTTAAATTCATCAGCCTTTCAAGTATCCCTGGAACAGACCGAATTATCGCTTCCGAATGAGTCGGTGGAAAATTTTGAGGACACCAAAGCAACAGTCTTGGAAGTACATCGACCATCAATTCCATATACCCCAATCCAAATGACCAATAGTTCACCGATGAATTCATCAGCATATGAAGTACCTTCGGAAGATGAGGAACAATACCAGCAAACGGACACCAACGAAGATTACAGTTTTGAAATATCTGGTCCAACGAAGAGTCCGAAAAGAAAAGCACTTGCTCAGGTGGAACGTCATGGACATGGGAAAGACAAGCGACGTCGAACATCGAACTGTATATCTCCAGAACGCTGTAGCGCTGATGACTCTGATAGAGAAGACGAAGAAGTCAACAAAGACAGAGGTCTCGCCTGTAAACGTCACTGTTCTTGCCCGAAAATTTCGTGTGCAGCATGTCGAATTTTATATGAGAAAAACCAAAAAGGAAGAAAAAGAATAGCAAACGAATTGTACAGATGCAAGCGAACAATTCAAAAGCTTGAACTTGAAAATGCAGAATTGAAAGAAAGGCTTGGAAAGAATTTCAACGAAAAAATGCTGACGTACCCGAAGGCCTCCCAAACAATGCACTGCATGTGTGAAAAAAACACAGGGGTTAAAGAACAGGTAATTTAAGGGTCAAATCAATGACGTGTGATGAACTAGCTTTCTTTACAGATTCAGTCTTAGGTGCATACAAAATGATTTCAGAAAGTCCTTTCTTGATTAGAATCAACATATCATTAATATTATGATTGTTTATACCTTATAAATTCCTTCGCTCATTCTACGGGAAGTGTCTAATGGCACGTGTCTGGATATAACTGGAGATGAACTGTATTCAACTGGAGATTACTGGAGATAACTACTTTGAACTGTAGATAACTGGAAATTAGGGATTCTTCAAATATTGTCAAGTATTCGGAAGGTATTGAAAATTGTGTTCTTTAAATTTACAAAAATTTACGAAATTCGAGTAAATTTACGTCATTTATGAAAATTGACTAAATTCCGAGAAATTCAGAAAATTCCAAGAATGTACGAAATTTACAGAAATTTACGAAGTTTCCAAAAATTCACGAAATTTTTGGAATGTATTCGAAGTTCGGGAATTCGTTTATTTGTGTTATTCACGAGAATTGTCAAAAATTTTAGGTAATTATGTTATTTTTTGCAAATTTGTGTAAAGCTGGTGAATTTTTCAGGATTTACATAAACTTTCAAACATTTCGTAATTTTTCGAAAATTTCGTAAATTCTTTGGTTTTTCGAGAATTTATGACAATTATTCGGAGTTTGGTTAGTTTCTGGCAATCTCGTCAATTTTAGGAAATTCCGGAAATTTGCGGAAGTTTCGTAAATTCTTAGAATTCTCGGATATTATCGGAATTTTGTAAATTTTAATAAATTACGTAAATTTACTTGAATTTCTTGAAATTTTGTGAATTTTTAGAACAAAATTTTCAATACTATCCGAAATCGTGACGATATTTTAGGAATCCTTCACATTTAGTTATATACAGTTGAATCGAGTCATCTCCAATTCATATCCCTTTTCGATCCAGAAACGTGCCATTTGACACTTCCCATTGTACGTCACATTTATTTATTCCACCGATGTTGTACGTGAAATCATATCAGGTCCAAAAAAGTCACAATTTAATTAGAAACCCCATAATCGCATGAACAGTTGAATGACTTTCGAGTGTGAAGGTTTTTTTCCTTTGTTTCATTAACGTGTAACCCACTATATTTCCTGGTGACGATATATTGCTTTTTTAACTTGTTCTTAGATCCAATCAATTTTGACACAAGTTTTATCATTGTGTACATTAGGCTCGACGCTACGGACCGGAAGAGAAAGCTTTATCTGTTTTGCTGTATAAATCGTCGCCACAGGCATACAGAACCCTTTTGCATGAGCAGTTTCCCTTTCTTCCGTCACCACATACTCTCCAAATTTTTCTTCAAAAAGTGCCCATGATGCCTGGACGGAATAGTATCATTTATGGTGCTCTCGAGAACTTTTTATTGAAACCAGGCAATGAATTGGAGAAGTATATAGCTCTCTTGCTCGATGGAGCCAGTCTTCAAGAAAACCTCTATCTCGACATCAAGAACGGCTGCCTTGGTGGTGTGGTTGACTTTGGATTAGAGCCATCTTCCATAGAAGGCTATTCTCACTCGACGAGAACCTATGAAATCTCTAATCATGTATTGACATTCATGATTAGATGATTACATACCGGGAAAACGGTTCCCATTCAATTCGGGTTCTGTCGAGGAGCAACCAAGGGAGCAACTTTGAGAGGAGTGATCGAAAATGTTGCCACTGAATTGCAACAAGTGGGCTTCGATGTCAAGGTGATCATCTCTGATCAAGGTACGAACAATCGTAACACTCTTGAATCAATGGCAGACGTAGCAAACGAAACCCAAGAAGGAAATGACGGATGCATACGTAAGTCTTCGTACACAGTCAGAAGTGTTGTCTGTATTTTCAATAATAATGTTCTTATGTTTGTTTCACTATGTTGAACAATAATACATGATTTTATTACAGGTGACAACGTCATCATTAATGGCAAACAAATTTTAGTCATGTATGACTATTGCCATTTGCTGAAAACGTTCCGCAATATGTTGATGGAACATGATTTAATCGTATATCTCGAAAACGATGACGTTCGTCACATCAGATGGAAAATTTTCAAAGATGTTTACGATCTCGATCAAACAAATTGCGGCTCCCAATCTCGATTCTGGTTTCTCAGAGATGAGCACGTGGACAAACTCAAGTGCCCGAAAATGCGGGTCAAGTATACGGTCAAAATTTTCAGTTCAAAAATGCTGCATGCATTGTTGGAGCTTGTTAAAATTGCTTGTGAGTACGAACAGTCGGTTTTTTACATACTTAACACGAATCACTTCTAAGATGCGAATTCAAAAATGCTCATTGAGGTTGCTCCTTTCGTACTTCGATTTTTATGAGAATTTCAAAAATCTTATAATTTTCCGGATTCCTTAGAAGATTCTGCATTCTTCTAAGGTCAACCTCATAAAAATGTTATAAGATTTACGATACTCATAAGGTTGACCTGAAAAGCATTTTTTGTTTTTCTAATTATCTTGCAATGTTGGTGCCAATATTATTAGCGGAAAAAAATTGTAGTCAGTACTGGTCCACTGGTGGCTGCCAAAGTTGTACCGGTGCTGACGGCCAATGTTGACTGCCAGCCATTGACCGTTGCTTGGCTGCCGTTTCATCAATGGCCAGCGTTGGTTCCTAGCAATAAGTCAGTGCAGAGGCCAATGCTGGCTGCCTTTATATCGGCAACAGTATTTGCGAATATATTGGGCCTGAGATCAGCCTGATGTTCACTACCGATATATCGGCAGCCAGCATTGGTCCACTGGTTTGCTGCGTCATCATTTCAGCTCTGGGGCAAGCTCGGCTAAAGAAAATGTCAATGCATGGTCCAATAGACGTCACTGGCAATCCATTGTCCAATTGACTTAACAGGGAATACATATTTATTTGTGAGTTCCGTTCACATTTACCAATTTTCGTTGTAACTTCCATAATCTTTCATCTATTGCCAGTTTTATGAGTTGCTTCTTAAATCTTCAGTTATGAATTGCGAATTTTAGGAACCTGGTGCACTTTTCTCACGGTAGCCCTGTTTCGTAACATGTGCTTCTTAATATTTTTGGTTGCTCAGGCGTGACATTTTTCCACGTTATGAATACAGGACTTTTCTGTGCCTGCTTTTTTCTATTTCCCTTTCGCTAGTTATTCATCTGCTGATGGTTGGCACTTTTTTTTCTCCTAAATATGGTGTACTACTCTTGTTCACTTTTTTTTTAAACATGGTGTACACACTCTTCTTCATATTTGTTTCTAGTGCTTTCTAGCATTTGTTGGTTTGTTTTATTAGCTCGTTTTTGGAATAATGTCGTTTACGATCCGTTGTTTTGTTTCAGCACTGTACAGTTTTCGAATATCCGCATTTCTGTGAACGTACGATATATCACTCTCGTTTCTTTTATGGACTGATATGCACGTGCATTATTAGTTACCAATTTATGCTATTTTTGCGTTATCCATCATTGATTTCTATACTGTTTCGAATTTATCATCAAGCGCGTTTTCGGTTGCATAGATTGTGTTGTCTTTCACATGGTTAATTAAATGCCTTGCATTTCCTGGTACCTGCTGGTATATGGAATAAATGGTAAGAGAGCGAGATGACTCTTAATTGTAATACTGCAATGCAGCTGCGTTCATCGATCCTTCATTCTTTTGGCCTTGTTAAACGGAGTCACCAATCGATTGTTGCTTCCTGAATTATCTCTAGTATACTTATTATTATGGCTCGAACCTTAACTAAGTCTGCGTGCAAACGAGAGTAAATGTGTTATTCTTTCCATTTCCTTATAAACTAATTATGGTATGTCATAGTGGGAAACGTAAATGAGCAAATAAAGGAAACAACTATGAGACACATAATAAGATTTATCATAATCCTAATCCTAGAAATGATGACTTGAAGATGCATTCGATGTTCTAATAATAAGTGCAGTTTACACCCGAGTGCAACCGCCGTTCTTGGCGATTTTGTGCTTTTTTCCGATCCGAAGGGAAAAAAGCACGGAATCGTCATAATCGGCACTTGCACCCAGTTACGAAATATACTATTGTACATTAATTTGTGCAAGTTAAACGAAAAAAGAAATTCAGGTAAATCTTGTTCACTCGGTGAGATAGTGATGAGTGAGGTTTTCCTAATGTAATTCTGGAAACCCTGGAAACATACATGGATGGATCACCTTGGCCAATGAGCAGCGAAGCGTTTTAGAACCACTTTTCAGACGTTATCGGAAACCTTTTTCAATGATGTCTTACTATTTTTAAACTTCCGGAAATTATTAAATGATTTGATTAGAAATCTGCATCAAGCATGTGTATGTTTTTTGCGTTTTTCAACACCTGCCGAGCGGTCCTGAAGTTCCGTGTTTCGAACGATGCTAGCGCGGCTGGCGAAATAAATCATTTTTCATCCATCAAGCAAAAAAGAATACTTTTTCGCCCGCAGGAGCAAGAAAAAAAAAATAATGGCGGGCAAAAAAGTATGGTTTTGTTCCCGCTACAGATATTAAGTATGTTTTCTTACCCTCATCGCTAGCATCACTCGAAAAACGGAACTTCAGGACTGGTCACTCGAGCCAATACATTGAACTCGTCGAAAGGTCTAACTTCTGCCCCTTGGTGCGAAACATGCTATTTCAGCTCGTTCCGACTTCTTTGCATTACAAAAAGTTGAAAAAAGGACCTTCTGTAAACGCAATATTCGAAAATGTTCAGTTAATTGTTTCTTGCAAGTTTCGTTGTTTATTGTCTAACCTACTGTCGAGTGCTGCAACTCGATGTGAGTACATATTTACTGTGACGTGTAACAAGGAAAGGTTACTGAAGGCAAAAAGAGGATTCAAATATTTGCTTTGTGAAGCGCACAGTACATTTTCATTCAACGGAATTGAATCGTACAAAACATTTCGGATGTACTTGAGCAATTGTAACGTCACTCCGTATTGAAACAAAAAAAAATGATTTAAATATTATATCGTTTTCTTTCTTTCCTCGGCACACGTGAGGTATCATTTGTAAAGTGCAGAATCTGAAGTAATATGTACTGAAAATTTCAGGTGAGAGAGAAAGGAAGGGAGAGACGTGTTCACCATCATCGCGAGAACTGGAGGATGCTGCTTGGTTGGTTCAGCTCATTCACAAATGGTGGTGCTCAATGAATGACAAGATCAGAGAAGGAAGCGAGCAGTGAGCACTTCTGTTTCTGGTCTGTATTCCAGGAAATCGCTAGCATGAAAATGCACTTCATCATCAGCACTCGCGTACAAGTTAACGATCCTCGAAAGTTGACTGTAGATGACTTCGTGGAATTAAAAAACCAAAACTTGCAAGGCCATGGGTTTAATGGAATTTTATCAGACTGTTCGAGATCTTGAGCAACCTTGGCTTCGAAGAAATGAACGGGAAGTATTTGAATACGGACGTTCTCGAGAATCTTTACGGGTTGATGAGAGCGATGGGAGAATTCAATACCAACCCAAACAACCAACAGTATGAAGGTAACATCAAGGCTCTTCTCGTGAATGGAACCTTCTCAAGTTCTATCAAAGGAACCAACTGCGAGCGAGGGCAGAAATCGGAATCATACTTCTGAATCGAAGAGATCGACACAATTGAACAACAACACCCTAGGATCGAAGAAGAAGATGATGCTTTCCCACATGAAGTCGAAGTTGTTCCGATCAGTACTGTTGGTGGCTCATTTCGGGCCGAAACGCTGCGAAAAACGACAATGACGTCCATGCTAGGCAAAGGACATTGCGATGCGTGCTGGGATGCATTCAATGACATCAAGTTCGTGAAGGCATTGGATTCGCTGGAGAAAATTTTATTGGAAAAAACCTTTTACACGTACAAAAAACATAATATGGTAAGTGACCTGCCGATGTTGGTTACTGAAACGTTTACAGTGACGTGGAGCAAGTGCTTTGATCACCCGGACATCGCCGATTTCTTCGCGTCCCCAGCTGTTTTTCATTTCCTCATATCATGGTGTCGGCGACAAAATTGGAAACTTCAGAAACTGGCTTGTGAGAAGAGGAAGGCTGCCAAAAACGCGACCATTTCACAAACGTTTCAGGGGCAAGTGAAACACTCGCGTGTGACCGGAAGTTATTGGAAACCGAACAAAACACGACGACCAGGATTGTCGTCGCAGACTGTCGTGAGTACATGAGTTGAGAAAACTTTTTTAATTGTTCAGTTTTTTTAACTTTCCCCCTAGATAAGGAAACATTGAGTAGCTTTTATCCTTGTAAGAATTCATAACCCCTAGTCGTTTTGGAGCAACGTAAGTCAGTAAAACGTTAATACTAATATGTGAAATGTAAAAATGATATTTTTTTTTGAAGGACGACGAACGCGATCAACCTGATGCAAGTTGTGAAACGATGCAGCAACCAAAACAATCAACAGTTGATAATTTGTCAACAGGACTATATCTAACTGCAATTTCGCAAGTTCCGGTTCAGTCACGTACTGAATCAGTCAATATTTCTGAAACTCGAGCTGTTTTTCAACCTCGGCGTCGGTAAGTTAGGCAACGAATCCCAGTTCAGGAAGCCAATCCACTGCCATTGGTTCCCAAAAGAATGCGTAACGACTCGAACACATGTTACGCACTTAGCGGAGTGCAAATTCTGTTTCATTTGAAGCCATTCAGGAAGCTCATCTTCGGAATGCAACCTGAGCTTCAGCACTACGTCCATGGTTTACTTTATGCAACCTTCCAACGTTTGCGGAAGAGTGGAGGTATGAGAGAGTGGTTCGATCCGGTTGAGGTTCGAAATCTGTGTCGGAAGTTCGAATTTCAGTTTCCGAAACATGATGACGCGGCCGAATTCGTCGGGATCATCTTCACACGCTTAGCTGGCGAAATTGCACATTTTATGGATAGTGGAATGCGTTACAGCAAATCTACTATCTGTTACGAATGCGGAGTCGTTCAAGAAGAGCCCATGAAATGCTGGTGATTTCAAGTGCGGAACAGTCAGGCACGTTTCCGTTCCCTGCATGAACTCATTCCCCTAGCGATGCATGAAACGTTTCCAAATGTCGTGCGTTGTTGTCCAATTGTTGAGCCAACGTGTGCTTTCATTAGTCCTCCCCCTTGCATTATTTTTACGATCAACAGGGTGATGACGACGGCAAATCGAGGAGTAGCAAGAGAAAGGAACTTTCTAAGTATTCCATTAGCATTTAATGTTTCTGTGGGTGATGACATCCACAGATATATATCCTTTGTGGCTTTGTGGCTTCGTGGCGTAATGGCCGGTAAAGGCCATTACGTTGCGAGGGTAAAAAATGAATCGCAGTCCTGGTGGCACATAAGCGATTCAGAAGTTGAGGGAAAATCTAGTTCCGAGGTGCACGAAGAAATAAAAACTGGTGCTTTGTGCATAGTATGTTACACCCCTTGTATAGTAGAGTAATTTTTGAAATTTCTGAATCTGTGATTCTGAAAATTTATAAATGCAATACCTGAACATTTGAAAATAAATTTTAAAAATTCTGAAAAAATTTGAAAATAAAAAGGAATTGAAATTTTTTTTTTGCTCAATTTACAATTTTTGAAATATCTGAATTCGAAATACTGAAAATTATGAAATGCGATGCATTGATATTTTGAAATTAACTTCGAAATTTTTTTTAAAATTCGAAAATAAAAGAATTTGATTTTATTCTGCCTATTTTGAAATTTTCTGAATTTTTGAAGCAGAAATCCTGAAAATTTATGAATGCAATAATACATGAATATTCGAAAATTAATTTCGAACATTCTAAAAAAATTCGAAAATCGAAAAGCTCGATTTTATTTTGCATAATTTTTAATTTTTGGAATTTCCGAATTTGAAATTCTGAAAATTCTGGAATGCAATAAATTGATATTCCAAAATGACCTTTAAAAATTCTTCAAAAATTCAAATATAGAAGGATTTTGTTTTATTTTTCTATTTTAGAATTTCTGAATCAGAAATTATAAAAATTTATAAATGCAAAACATGAATACTCGAAAATAAATTTAAAAAATTCTAAACAAATTCAGAAATAAAAAAAATTTAATCCTATTTTGCGTAATTTATAATTTTTGAAACATCTGAATTCGAAATTTTGGAAAATGTGAAATGTAATGCATAAATATTTTGAAATTAGTTTTTAAAATTTCTGAAATATTCTAAAATAGAAGAATTCAATTTTGTTTTGCATAATTAGGAATTTTTGGAATTTCTGAATTAGAAATTCTGAAAAATCAGAAATGCAATGCATGAATAACCAATAATAAATTTCAAAAATTCTTAAAGAATTCAAAGATAGAATAATATAATTTAATTTTTCATAATTCACAATTGTCGGAATTTATAAATAAGAAAGTCTGAAAATTTAAAAATGCAGTGCACAAATGTTTTAAAATTGATTGAAAAAATTCGAAAATATTTGAATCCAATTTCAATTCGCATAATTCAAAATTTTTTGTATTTCTGAATGTCTAATTCTGGCAATTTGAAAATGCGACGCATAAAATGAATCTGGAAAATTTATAAACAATTCTAGAATGGAAGAATTTAATTTAATTTAATGTGAAGTTCCAATGATTGGAAATGTGTGATATTGGTAGTTTACAGTTCAAATTCGAAGTTTTGAGTTTCAACTTTGAATGTAAAGTTTGGAGGTCAAGGTTCAAATGTGGAGTTCATATTAATAATATGAACCGAACTATAACTTCCTAATTTAGGAAGTTTGAGTTCAAATGTACAGTTTATAGTCAAAGTTTGAAGTTTGGATTCAAAATGTGAAGTTTAAATATAGAATTTGGAGTTGATAATACAAGTTTGCAGTTCAAAGTCCAAGTTTGATGTTTTAAGTTGTATAATTTAAAATGTTCGAGGTTAGAATTTTGTATTTTAGAATTCACATTGAAAGATGAAAGTTCAAATTTGATGTTGGATGTTTAGGTTCGTAGTTAACAGTTTAAAGCCAAAGTTTGTAGTTCGAATTCAAATATGAAGTTTGGAGTCGAAAGTTGAAATTTTTGAAAGAAATTTATAAAAAGAAAAAGAGAAAATTCTTCATAAGTAGAGAATGGAGAGAATGTGAGAAAACTTGTAAATAAGGGAATTGCGGGAAAAACATATTATTCTGTGTTATCCTTGAGTTTAATGTTAGCAACGGCTTACGGCATACTTTAAATAAGTTACGTATTACACTAAAGGTCACTTTTTCATAATTTTGGGAATCTCGCGAAATATGAGTCATATTTCAAATTAAAACTGTCACCTCACTTAGAGCTTACTGTTTTCATATTTACAGTTAGATTCCTACGGCAGGATTGTCAATCTTGTATTCACACTTTTTAGAATCGTGAAATTCAATAAATTGATCCAAATCTTACGTCTTGTCATTTGTAATGCGGCCCCTAAGGGGCTGTCCATTAATAACGTAAGGGAATTTCCCAAAAATTTTGACCCCTTCCTCCCCCTTGTAAGGGTTGTAGTATCTCATATTTTCAATGCAATACAAAATATTCGAGTTAGAGAATAATCAGTTCTTGAACAACCTTATATTTGTGCATGTAGATTAAAGCACAATAGTATACCGCTTTGCCCCACCCGCTTTCCCCCCAGCTACCGCGTAAACATTCGAAGGCGTATGAAAAATAGTACCCGATGAAAAAGAAACAGCTACCCAGGAACGACTTACTGAAAATTTCGAATAATAGGTATCCATTGCTGCCTCAAAAATATTCTATACCGTTCCCCCCCCCCCCTTCTCCTACAAGGGGAATGCGGACAAAAGGTAGGTGCAAGTCAGGCGGAACGTAAGTGAATAATTATTGTTTTTATCTTATGACTGATTTTTCAAATTTCGATACTGTTAAATTCAACCCTGCTGGGTCACGAGCAAGGTTGTGCAAAGATGAAAAATTGCATATCACTCAATTATTATTACACATTTTTTGAAAATAATCTGATTTCAGTGATTCCTTGAAAACGGTGGTAAATTTGAAGATTTGTGTAATGTATGAGGAATTGTGAAGTTTCGGAAAAAGTTATTTGTTTTTAGACATTTTTGAATTCTTCCTCATTTTCTGAGAATACTCAAAAATTCATTCAGTTTTCAAAAATTTTCCAAAATTTTCAAACTGGTAGGAATTTTAAAAAACTTTTCAAAATTATTAAACATTTCCGAAATTTTTGTAAAATTTCGTCATATTTTCTAATTTCTGTATAAATTTCTACTGATGAAATCACCCGTGCTTTTTAATCACTGATCAATAATTACCGATTCTTGATATGTACAAACTTCAGGAAATGCAATTAAACAATCACATAATTAAAATTACTCACAATGTTCAGACATTACACATTTCAGATCGATTCCGAGGATTTTCAAAAACATTTAAAATATTCGCAACTTCGACGAATTTTCGGAAAAGAGCCAAATTTGAAGACATTGGACAATTTTCAAAATTTTCAACGGTTTTTACAATTTCACGAATTTTCTGAAATTACAAAAAAATTGAAAAATTCCTATAATTTCCGAACATTTCACCAATTGTCAAAAAATTTCGAAGATTTCCAAAAATTTCGATGTACAGACCTGAAAAATTCCATTGTTCACAAAAATTGTAAAACGCTCAAACTATTTTTAATGATATCATAAATTCCGAAAATTCTTCAACATTACAAAAATTTTTAATAACTTCAGAAACTGAAGAATTACAACGTTTTTCATTACTTCAGCGATTTTTGAAAAAAATTGAAAAATTTTGAATTATTTCAACGAGATATTGTACATTTTTGGGAACAAAAGGTATTCCTTTTGTTTCCGATATGTTTCGGATACCGATATTATCGGTATCCGAGTATTTTTATAGAACAATAAAATTTCTAAAACCCCAGAACATTTTGCGGTAGGTAGGAAATCCCACACAAATTCTGTAATTTCCCCGAGTTTTCCCAAAATCACCGAAATATGCATGTATGAAATATAATGCAAGGTTTATAATTTCTCAAAATTGAACAAACTCAAAACACATAAAGTAACAGAATTTTATGATTTTCTAATTTTCTTGAGTATACAAAAATGTCCAGAATTACTTACATTTTTCATGTTTCAAAAAGTGCAAGATTTTGAGAAATTGGGAAATTCAAAGATTTTGTGACGAAAAATTTTGAAAGTAAAATGTTTCAATAATCTCATACTTTCCTGAAACTGAGGAGTTTTTCAAGTTCATAACAATTAATAAGATAGTTGATATATTTCAAGGACAAGTTTCTCAAATTTTGATGAATTCCGATTTTTTGTAGGTTTCAGAATTCCCAAAAATTGCACAAATCCAAAAACTGGAAATTAGATTCCAGATTTTTATAATGTCTAAATTTTTAGAGTTTTTGAATCTGTCAAAAATTTCTTACATTTTTCATGTTGTTAAAATTGCAAGATTTTCAGAAAATTTTAAATGTGAGGAGTTTTTGGTTGAAAATTTTACAAATAAAAATTTAAAACTGTTTCATGGTTTCCAAAAAGTAAGGAGTTTTTGAAGTTCCTAAAAAATACAAACATTGTCGATATTTTTTTAAATTCTGAATTTATATTACTTTCATATTGTGTTGAGTTCGAGAATTTTCAAAAATTGCAAAAATTCAAGAAGTAGACAATACTCAAGTTCCATAATTTGAAAATTTTTGGGAGTTTTCAAATATGTCACAATTTCTTACGCTTGTCATGTTCGAAAAATTTCAAGAATTCGAGAAATTAATAATGTATTCGATAATTCTTCAGTCAACAATTTAAAACCTTATTATTTTCGAAAATTTCATCATTTCCAAATTTTTTGGTGTCTTCAAAATTTCCGATAATTTTTATTATAACTAATTACCAACATCATTATTATACGTTGTGGGAAATCATCTAAGATTTCTAATATTTCGAACAATTTTTGGATTTTCGAAAAAAGCACTGTTGTAGAAATTGTTGAAAATTTCCAATTATTCAAAATTTCTTAATTTTCTCAATATTTAGCTTATTTTTTAATTCATCAAATCTTCAGAAAGTTATAAATTTTGGAATTGTCTAATGTGTTAAAATTGCCGGGACTGCAAAAATGTGAAAATATTGTCAGTTGCCAAAGTTTTGAATATTTCCTGAAAAAGTCGGCAACCTAGAAAAAGTTTAGAAATCGCAAATGCAATTTCTGAAGAAAAAATTAATTTGTAGATTAAAGTTATATATTCAACTGTACAATTTCAATTTTAACAGTTAAAGATCATTTTGAATCGAAAATATCGTTTCTGATTAGGTAGGTATAGCGATTATGTATCAAAATTGCACTATTGGCATTATTAGCAGATTTTTTACTGTAATCTGTTTTCAAATCCAACCCGCGTTCCGTCAGTGTTTCACTGACGCTTGCGCAGAACTATTTTTACTCGACATAGCAGACGACGCTGTCGGACGCGGCCGTCGAAGCCAGCTCGCGAGTTTAACATGGGAGTGTACCCCCCCTGGTAAGAAGTATTAGAGAACTGCAGAGAACTGGAACTAATACTTCTTACTCCCCTGAACATCGTTGTAGTCAACGTTGTCAATGAGGGCTGACATCAAATTGTCAAATTTTGTCAACCCCACAAATAATCGTAATTGAATACGGAAATTGATGGACGCGAAATATATTTATCGTGTAACAACGGTATTGCATGTGCAGTGAACTTATCCAGTTGGTGAAATCGTGCATTTCTGGGCTTATGTTGACCAGCAACGAGTGATACATTGATTCAGATAAGTTTCACGTTTTCATTATTCGCAATGTCCACATTTGACTTTGTTTACTTTAGGCGCATTTTTATCTTTTCCAGTTTTACGCCCAGCAGCTAGGATTGCACTATGTACATCGTCTGTGTTTGTAGCAAGTACAAACCTGGCATTATACTGTAGTCAATATAGTGTATCGTAGGTTAGCAATGAACGAAATGTATGTTATAATCAATTTGAAAATTGCAATTCAATCAATTCAAAGATAATTTCTGAACGTACCTTGTACTTTCTGACTATTCGTAATTTGTGTAACTTTAGTTCTAAATTTTTGAAATCATCTATGTTTTGAGAACTTAGCCTCCAAATGTATTACAAATTTATTTTTGAAATTTTGAAATACAAAAATTTTTAAACTCACTGCAGGTTTTCCGACAATTGTTGATTCATGTAAACCAAGTCCGGAATATTCAAAATCATTTTCAATCAAAAAAACTAGAGTCCTGATGTTATAAAAATTGATTTTTGACATTTTTAAGTACTCATAATATTTTTTGAGCATACTTCGGTTTTTCCAAACTTTTATGATTTTTGTAAATCTAGTCCAAAATCTAAGAAAACATTTTTAATTACATACACTAGACTCCTTGTGTAATTAACACTGATTTTCGACATTTTAAAATACTCATAACAATTTTTGAACATACTTTCGTTTTTTCGAAATTATTTAATTTTTGTAAATCAAGTCCAAAATATTCAAAATCATTATCAATCACAAAAACAAGAGTCCTGATGTTATAAATATTGATTGTTGACATTTTCAAGTTCTAATACTATGTTTTGAGCATACTTCGGTTTTTCAGACATATTTCAATTTCTGTAAATTCGATTCAAAATTATCAAAATCATTTTTAATTGAAAAAATTAGGCCACTCATGCGATAAAAATTGATTTTTGACATATGCAGTCACTTATAATAATTTTAAAGCATACTGTGGTTTTTTCGACATATTTCGATGTCTGTAAATGAAGTCCAAAATATTGAAAATCATTCTCAATCAAAAAAACTATAGTCCTGATGTTATAAAAATTGATTTTTGCACTTTTTAAGTACTGATAATATTTTTTGAGCATACTTTGATTTTTCCGACATATTTCGAGTTCTGTACATCAAGTCCGAAGTATACAAAATCATTTTTAATTAAAAAAATTAGGCTTCTCATGCAATAGAAATCAATTTTTGACATGTTCAATCACTTAAAATAATTTTTAAGCATATTTTGGTCCTTTCGACATCTTTCAATTTCTGTGAATGTAGTACGAAATTAAAAAAATCATTTTTATTAAAAAAAACTAGACTCTTGATGTAATTAAAATTCATTTTTGACATTTTTTAATAGTTATCATAATTTTCAAAAATACTTTAGATTTTCCGATATATTTTGATTCCTGTAAATCGAGTCCAAAATTTTCGAAATCATTTATAATTGAAAAAATTAGAATACTCATGCAATGAAAAACAACTTATGACATTTTTAATCACTTAAAATAATTTTAGATCATACTTTGGTTTTTCCAACATATTTCGATTTTTCTTATTCAAGTCCAAAATCATGAAAATCCCTCAATATAATTAAATTATATATATAAAACACGATTTCATTGAAGTTCGAATTCAAAGGCTAGGATTCATGAAAAAAATATAATCATACAAACATGTCGAATTATTTGAAGTGGATACAATAAAATAAAAAAATTCAAAATCGAAAAATGTGATAAATAGATATTAACAATTTCATTTCTCAATAAACTTACTCGGTTTCCCTTTCATTATCGTCGCACGTGGTATTGAAGAACTATCGTGGCAGCAAACTTTCACTTGCGCTTGGCGGAAGTCGAGAAAAAAATGAGAAAAACTGAAGGGAACTTGTCCTACCGCTGTCTCGGTAAAGACAGGTATAGACGACATACCAATGCAAGCAAAAGAGATAGTCTGCCTCACTTCCGTGTGTCAGAAAAAGTAAGAAACATACTCCCACTCTATGAGCAACTCTGAGCTTCGGTTATGCTCGGCTAACTTCGGTTCCGGTAAACCCGCGAAAATTTGAAAACTCGCAATTTAACGTAATATATTTCGTGATTGAGCGAGTTAGGGCTATTTTCATATGAAACGCTTTCAAAAAAAAAGTGAGGTTACGATTACGAAAGTAAATATCGAATCTAAGAATATATAACAATAGAAAAATCATATTCATATTGCTATTACAGTTCATATTCCCATAATATAAGGAAGTAATGTATTATTCGATAAATGATAATTGATTGTTAACGTCGGTTTCCGTCGTTTGAAAATTCATCAAATTTTGTCATTGACATTAGTGTCAAGTGCTGTAAGAAACGATGGGCTCTGGAAAAAAAAGACAAAATGGGCCAACGAGACGCCTGTCTTCAAACGTAAAGCGCAAAAAAACGTGAGTACAGTATGAGTTACTTACAAATTAAAACAATATTTTACTAGAATCCGGCATTTGTTCACTTCTCTTGAATTAACCACATTTATTGTAGCATACTTTTTTATAATAAACTTGATCCCAATTTAAATTACATAATGAATACTGATAGTTTCAATCGGCGATTTCACACTTATTTCAAGTAATAAGAACAAGCTATTTGCAAATTTTTATAGTAAAAGTGTGAGTTTGCAACAAAAATAACCCTGCGGTAATAGAAAACTTGATATTTCATAAATTGTTCACGTCATCAATTGATGAATATTGAGTTTTTTCATCTGCGATTTGACACACTCATTTCGAGTGATAAGCACGCGCTATATGCAAATTTTTTTGGTAAAAATGTGAGTGTGCAAAGAAATCATGTCTGCCGTGAGAGGAAAATTGACATTTCGGAAATTTTTCGCGTCATAACTTGATGAATATTTAGTTTTTGGATCTGCGATTTTACACACTCATTTCCAGTGATAAGGACAAGCTATATGCAAATTTTTACGGTGAAAGAGTGAGTTTGCAAAAAAAAATCATCTCTGCGGTGAGAGGAAAATTGACATTTCAGAAATTGTTCACGTCATAACTTGATGAAAATTATCTGCCATTCAACACACTGATTCATAGTGATCAGAACGAGCAAATTGAAAATTTTTCTGGTGAAAGTGTGAGTTTGCAAAAAAAATCATCTCTGCCATGAGAGGAAAATTGACATTTAAATAATTGTTCACGTCATAACTTGATGAATATTGAGTTTTGTTATCTGCGATTTAACACACTCATTACAAGTGATAAGAACAAGCTAATTGCAAATTTTTCTGGTGGAAGTGTGAGTTTGCAAAAAAAATCTTCTTTGCGGTGAGAGGAAAATTGACATTTCAGAAATTGTTCAGGTCATGAATTAATGAATATCAAGTTTTTCCATCTGCGATGTGACACACTGATTTAGAGTGATAAGAATTTGCTATTCGCAAATTTTTCTTGTGTAAGTGTGAGTTTGCAAAAAAAATCATCTCTGCCGTGAGAGAAAAATTGACATTTGGAAAATTGTTCACGTTATAAATTAATAAATATTGAGTTTTTTCATCTGCGATTCAACACACTTATTTTGAGTGATAAGAACGAGCTATTTTTAAATTTTTCTGGTGAAAGTATGAGTTTGGAAAAAAAATCATCCCTGCGGTAAGAGGAAAATTGACATTTTACAAATTGTTGGAGTCATAAATTTATAAATATCAATTTCATTTATCTGCGATTTCACACACTCATTTTGAGTGATAACAACGAGCTATTCGCAAATTTTCACGGTTAAGGTGTGAGTTTGAAAAAAATCATCTCTTACCGCACTAATAATTTCTTTTGCAAACTTAAACTTTAACATAAAAATTTGCTAATAGCTCGTCCTTGAAATTCGTAATGAGTGTGTTGAGTAGCAGATAAAAAAACTTGATATTTATTAATTTATGACGTTAACTATTCCTGAAATGTCAAGTTTCCCCTCACCGCAGAGACGATTTTTTTTTCAAATCTGCAGTTTTACCATGAATATTTGCGAATACCTTAGTCTTATCACTTGAAATGAGTGTGTTACTTCGCAGATGAAGAAACTGAATATTCATCAATTTATGACGTGAACCATTTTTGAAATGTCAATTTTCCTCCCACCGCAGAGATGATTTTTTTGGCAAACTCACACTTTTACCACGTAAATTTGCAAATCGCTCGTTCTTATCACTCGAAATGAGTGTGTTGAATCACAGATGAGAATACTCAATATTCATTACTTGATGACGTGAACAATTTCTGTACTATCAATTTTCCTCTCACCGTAGAGATGATTTTTTTTAAACTCGCAGTATTACCATAAATATTTGCAAATAGCTCAGTCTTATCACTGGGAATAAGTGTATCAATTAGAAGGTAAAAAAACTTAATATTCATCAATTTATGAGGTGAACAATTTTTGAATTTTCAATTCTCCTCTCACCGCAGAGATGATTTTTTGTGCAAACTCACACTTTTACCATAAAAATTCGCAAAAAGCTCCTTCTCATCACTAGAAATTAGTGTGTTAAATCGCAGATGAAAAAACTCCATATTCATCAATGTATGACGTGAACAATTTCTGTACTGTCAATTTCCCCTCACCGCAGAGATGATTTTTTTTCAAACTCGCAATTTTACCATAAATATTTGCAAATAGCTCAGTCTTATCACTTGGCATTAGTGTGTTAATTAGCAGATGAAAAAAATTAATATTCACTAATTTAATAGGTGAACAATTTTTGAACTTTCAATTCTCCTCTCACAGCAGATATGATTTTTCTTGCAAACTCACACTTTCACCACGAACATTTGCAAATAGCTCGTTCTCATCACTCGAAATGAGTGTGTTGAATCGCCGATAAAAAAACTTGATATTCATCAATTTATGACGTGAACAATTTTTGAAATGTCAATTTTCCTCTCACCGCAGAAAAGATTTTTTTTTGCAAACGCACACTTTTACCATAAAAATTTGCAAATAGCACGTTCTTGTCATCCGAAATGGGTGTGTTGAATCGCAGATGGAAAAACTCAATATTTATTAATTTATGACGTGAACAATTTCTGTACTGTCAATTTCCCCTCACCGCAAAGATGATTTTTTTTCAAACTCGCAGTTTTACTATAAATATTTGTCAATAGCTTAGTCTTATCACTCAAAATCAGTGTGTTAATTAGCAGATAAAAAAACTTAATATTTATGAA
>JAPYZK010000766.1:0-22641 GCA_030522785.1 Platygaster equestris
TTAACTATTTCGATTAGTCACTTTCGACTTGAAATATGTTGATTTTAACTACTACAATTAGTGAAATGTGACTATTTCAATTAGTAAAATTTGACTATGAATTATTCAGGTTTAACTGTTAAGATTAGTCATTGTGTTTTTACCAACACAATTAGTAACATCTAATTACAAATTAGTCAATTTTCACTATTTTAAATAGTCGACTAGTTGACTATTTCATTGTCAAATTTGATTATTTCCAGAAGTCACGTTTGACTAATTGAATGAGTTATTTTTTACTATTTTCAGTAGTCAACTCTATTTCACTAATTCAGTAAGTCATTTTTGATGACTAGTAATGATTTTTCCGCTAGACCAATTAGTTAAATTTGACTATCAATTAGTCGAATTTGACTGTTTCAGAATGACAGAGTGGAAATTTAAACATTTCGTCAACCGCCCGAACAAAAAATTTGGGATCGGTGAAATTTTTAAGAATTCTGTGAAGTTTTAGAAAAAAAATTTGGGATCGGTGAAATTTTTAGGAATTCTGTGAAGTTTTAGAACACGAGTGAAGTACTTGGATTAATTTTTCTGACATGTAAAGAATTCTGAAGAATTGCAGAAATTATTCAAAATTTTTATTAATTTTGAATACAAATTTTGAATCCAAAGAATCGATCGATTTTCCAAAATATAGTCATAGAATTGTAGAAATTTTTGAAAATTCTTCAGAATTTTTCTAAATTTACAGATTTGGAAGCCTTGGAAGTATGAACAGGGGTGGGTGATACTATTGCTCTCTCTCACTGAACGGCTACTCTCGTGAGACAGAAAAGGACAGTTGCGTAACTTCCTATCCATAATGAAACTCGTAATTAAAAAACTTGACAGACTTCAAAATACGATAACTCGAAGCTCCGAGTTTGGAAAATATCACAAGTTGACTAATGAAAGATGTAATATATAGTAAGGTTGCACTGGGAAACCTAAAAATTTCAACAAAATCAGAATTCCTTGGAAAAGTCAACGACATTTCATGCAGTTTTTATAAAAACTGGAAAATAACAGTAGATTTTGAGGATACTTAGTTTTTGAGAAATTCTTCTGGATTTCATTTGCTTTAGAACATTTCGGAATTAAAAGACTTGGAATTTGTGATCTCGAGAAATATGAAAATTGACAACTTCAAAATACGGAAATTCGAAATCTGGAAATTCTGGAAAATGCTAATTTTAGGGGAAAACAGAATTCCCTGGAAACATAGTCATAGGGGAAATTGCGAGGTGAAAATATTGGCGGCTTGTTATTATATTATGGGTGGTTATTTACATATAATACGTTCCGCGTATTTTTTCGCGGTGGCATTTTGCATATATGCATCGGAGTTTTTTGGCTTCCGAGGAAATTCATTAATGGACTTGCTTGGAGAAAAGTATTCTTTTATTGCTTTCCCGGCATTTTTGGGAGCCTTTTTTCCTTCGCCGCGAATTCAATGCCCGAGCTTTTACACGAAATCAATTTCTCGACGCGTTGTCGAGAATATATTTTCGAGGATGGGGTTTTTCGATTGTGTTTATTTCGGGGGAGGGCGTGGGTGATGTATTTCTATAATATATTAGGAACGTTGTAAAATAAGTAAAAATGACAACTTCGAAACAGAAAACTAATCTTACATTTTTCCAAATTTTGAAAATCACAAATTTTGTATATTCAATGCAATAAAATTGTAATTTCATTATTTTTTCGTCAAAAGAATGACATTCTAAAATTTATTCAACAGCATTATCGCTCCGATATGAAAAAATTATGGAATTTTTCTTTAAAAAAAGTTGATGGCTTCAAGTCATCTACATGATTTCAAAATAAATTGGAAAACGATTTTTTTTGGCTCCGAATCATTTTCGGGGAAATTTCACAAATTCTAGAATTTATTATGGAATTGAAATTCTTCGTTGGGTATATTAATTCTATGGGATTTTTCGAAGATTTTCATTACTTTTTTTATATTTTAAAATTTCGTAATTTGATGAAGATGTTCTCAGTTTGCAATATTACGAAAATCTGGCTTTTCATCTACTCGTTTCTAAATATTTTCGAATTATGGAAATTATATTATTTTTTCATGCGTCAGTTTTTAATTCCAATATTGATTTAAATATTGCATATTTTAATATCTAAATATTGAATATTGGTTTTCAAAAAATAGGATTATATATGACTTCTCGATGTTTCAAACGTGAGACTTTCAAAATACGAATGTTCGTATTTTAAAATTTTTTTATTTTGGAATTCGAAATCCAAAAAAAAAGGGGGGGGGGGAGCGAAACACCAAAAAATCCCAGTAACAATTCGATTCTTCCACCATGCCACTGTTTTTACATGTGTTAGTTAAACAAAATTGTTCATATGAGACTCCGAAAATCCTCTTTGATTCACATGACAGACACCAGCAATTTCAGCAAAAAAGAGCACATTCCGAGAAAATGCAAATAATGAAAATCGTACCTTTTTGCCGTCGCGAAATTTGACGTTTCCCTCGATAATGCAACTGTTATCCATTGTGAGGGTCACTAATCTTCGCGGTGGACGCTTTTTGCGTAACCGGAGTATTTACATCGCGGGCGTCGCGTCACTCTCGTCGGCGATAAAATGCGAAAGAAGTACCGGGGCGCGAAATTTCAGGGAGCGAAACGAATCGAACACGACCCTTCGGAATTCCCCGGCCCGCGATCATCCATCTTGACTTTTCTCGCTCCCGCTTCCACCTTGCTCGCTCTCGCGCCCCGGTGTCTTTCGGAATATCGCGATGTGAACGAATGTTGAGACATATATATATGCACGGGGTCGGTGGGCGCGAGGGGAGCTTTTTGCGAGTGTGAGGAGTGTGCGTGTGAACGCAGCTGCTCCGCGCTCTTTTCGCGATTACGAGGGGGAGCTGACGGCATAGGCGCCGGCAGCAGGGGTGGAAGACAGGAGACTTGAATTGCGAATCGAATGAATTTCTGAATGCCAACTTCAGTATTAAAATTATAATACTATTGAATTCATAGATTCTTGAGACTGATTTTATATTATTCCGATATTAGAAACGACAGATTTTCTGATTCAAGTCTTTCAAATTCAAAACTGGATTTGAGAAAAAACTCATGTCTTCATTTTAGTATTCTTAGTTTCTGCTATTTCAGTACAATTTCCAAATTCCTTATCTGGTTTGACACTTTCAAACTCAAAAATAGAATTTTGAAATCAAAAAATTCAAAAATCAGAATTGCCTGCAATTTTAAATACAAAATTTCGAGATCTGAACTTCAATATTTACACATACAACTCAACTTTAACAACTGAAGTTAAAACAATACAAATGAGTTTTCAATCATTAGTTTTTCCATCAATATTCCGAAGAACCTCTAGTAAACAAAACATAACTAAATTCAAGTAAAAGTTTCAAGGTTTTGTAAATGAATACGCCAAAAATACGATTCACAAGTTATTATTAAAGTCAACAAAAAAAATTACGACCTGGGTCGTTCTTTCTTTTCTTTGTACAAGGCAAGTAATGAGACATTGGCAACTTTGACGACCTTGAAGCGGACTCCGGGAATGTCTCCAACAGCATGACCTTTTCGGCCGAATCCTGCTACCAACACTTCGTCATTTTCTTCAATATTATTCAAACAACCGTCCCTGGGTACAAACGCGGTGATCTTTTTTCCATTTTTGATCAACTGAACACGTACGCATTTACGGATAGCTGAATTGGGCTGTTTTGCCTCGACGCCACTGCAAAATGAAAAATTTCTTCAATGAACATTTGTATGGAAGGGAAATATAGCTTTAAAATGAGAAAGTATTCCAAAACTGCATTTTCGCAATTATACTTCTTTAGATGACCAACACTGTGGAACAAACAAAATTTCCAGATAAATTTCCATTAGTAACATGTAGCTATGGACCACTAAAATATGTGTGCCAAAGGGTTTTGCTCTATGTGCCTTGAAAACAAGTTATAAAATTGTGTTTTTAAACTTTTTACTCCGAAAAAACTCATCTCACTCATATTGTGTCCCATTTTGACGGCAAAAAAACTGTTGTCCATATTTTTTTGCGTACATTTTAATTATGCAAGTAAAATCGCAATCGCATTGCTCCTTGATGAATCATTGATTTTTTTTTCTAGAATTGATGCTTTCCTGGAAAGCTCCAATGTACCAACGAATTTAAATGTGAATAGGGTTGAATGAAAGGATCTCCCTGCCCTCGATAGAGACGCAGAGGCGACGAAACTTCACGGTCAATTAAGGTTAGGGACATCGGAGCATTCCTAGAAACCATTAAACCTAGAAGAAAATTAACACCTCGAAGAAACAAAGCAATTGCAATTTTACCTGCATTATTGAAAATGGATGCGAAAAAATATGGAAAATAGTTTTTTTGCCATTAAAATAGGATAAAATATGGAGGAGTCGAGTTTTTTCACAAGCAACAAATTTTAAAAATTTATAACTCGCTTATCGAGGCTGATCAAGCAAAACCTTTTGGCACACGTGTTATACTGATCTATAGCCACATGTTTTACACAGGTTTTTCTCTGGAACTCGTCAACACCAAAATTTTGTTCTACAGTGTAATATTTGCAAATTCAAAATAATAAATCTTCCAGACTGATAAATGAATTACTAATATTTTTCGTATGTTGAAGTTTTTATTAAACTCTTAATAGGCGAAAATATTTGTGACATAGCCGAAGATGATTCAGAAATCATACTTGTGTCGAAATCCTATTCGAAAAACTATTGTTATGTAAATAAATCTCCAATTCCTAAATTCACATAAGTGCTGCATTCGCCTCTCAACTGATGTACAATGCAAACAAAATACTATTATAAATTGTCAACATTTTTCCAAAAACTTACACTTTCTCCAAAACGATTCCCTTGGCATGGGAAGCACCTCCGAAAGGATTAGCCTTCCAGCGAGTTCCAAGATGGGCTTTTTTGTAGTCTTTGTCATTCCATCTTTGTTCACGCCTGTGATTGCGATGTTTTCTTCCTGTGTTGATACCACTAGGCTTGTTTTTACCTGCAAAAAATTTTCACACAACTTTGAGGTTATGTTTACAAGCACTCACATTTCTGTCAATGTCAATTCGCCAAAAATCTTTTCACCGCTGTCAAAAAAACCAACTCAACACTTCAACCAAGGAAACACAGAAAAACTTAATGAACAGAACTTTCTAGACATAATATTTCGTGGTTATTGATAACGTAACCACGTTGCGAACTATTGATCAAAATATTTCAACTGCACTTCAAATGGCTAAAAAATTTGCGGATTTGAAAGTTGTTTAATGCGCGATGGAGATTTCGACGATTTTTTTGCTTTTTTAGAGACAGATTGGAGGTACATTCGCGAAAAAATTGTTTTCGTTTACGTACCCATCTTTGCAAAATGCAATGACTCCGAGAAAGGAGAAACAAGGCGAAGAGCCGAAGAGAGAACAGAGATGAGCAGGGATAGAAAATTGGCAGCACTGGAATGTCCATTTTTTGTTCCTGTACTGCGCAAACTCACAAGAAAACCGAGAAATTTAAAAAAATCGATTTCCTGTACTCTACGCAAAATGCAGATAATTACTGATAAAATATTAATATTTACAAAATAGTGCAATTTCGAGTTTGAATCTTCGATTTTCAACGAATTTGAAAATTCCGAAACTCGAAACTTCGCTTAACCAAACATTCAAAATTTTTTGAGTTGTTAATATTTAAACTCAAATTTGAACGCGTTCTATTATTTAATTTAAATGATTGTTGTTAATAAACTATTTCACGGGATTTAATGCGTCCGAAAAAAATTGGAAGTTCATCAATATTCGAATCTTTTGTAGCAATTTCAATTACACACGGATACCTGATCCTCACTGTTTTTCAACCAATAAATTACATAATACGATTAATAAAACTACAAAACTTACGTCGATAACAATATTTAATACGTATATTAAGACATTTCATAATGTTTATATACGCAGACTACAATATCCCTAAGAAATGGCATTTAATCGTCATTTCCCATTAACGTTGCACACTTTCCAATAAAATACATTACACATTTACAGTATTTACCAAACTACACAAAGTATAAAAATACCATTTCAGAAGCTCGATTGAATTAAAAACTAGTGACATTTTCATGCAACTTAAATTCGACATTCGAGTACATATTGTATATGCGAAATCTCATCGACGCAACGTTAATGCAAAACGTCGTATTAATGAATTACAGCTATCATTACAATTGAAAAAAGTAAAGTATTACAAACACTATCATTAAAAGAACAGACGGGCATGGAAGTTCCTACTTCAGTTACGTTCTACTCCGAAAAAAATCTAAAAAATACGTACAATATGTTTCTCTTTACGTCGCTTTGCTACAGAAAATATCAGTATCTTTACACTCTTTACGTTTAATCAGGAAAAATGTTTCATTAAAAGAATCATTTTTTTTTCCACGTGACTTTTTACGTAATAACAAACAGTGACGATACTAGAGCAGAACAACGCATATTTTTTCCGACCTACATAATCATAAGTGACGTAATGTATGATTACATGTTAATGATAGTGAAGTAATTGACACTTTACAGTTTTTTTGGAAAATCGGTAAACTTTAGCAATATTTCCGAAATTTTACGGACTGGAATAATTTCGGCAGATCAAAAACACTTTTCGATTGTCGAAAAAACAAACAAATATACGAATTTGTATATTTTTTGAAATTTCTAGAACAACTTCGAAAAGTCAATTACATCAAAATCATATTCTTTTTTGATCACTCGGAGCCACTTAAAAAAAAACACACACAATAAAAAAAAATATGCAAGGTATTGCCACTGTGGCAACGTCCTACCTTTATTTCAGCGATTTCATTTCTTCCCATCTGTCCCACGCACCATATAAAACTTACGCAAAAAAGGTAATGTGTTACAAAAATTTGTTCATTTGTTAACGCTATTTCGTTGGAGCATTTTCATTCTTCGAGATTTTCGTGTATACAAAAAGGGAATCAAATCCACGCACGCGTGTTCGTAAAATCAAAGAAAATTTTCCCATAGAACTTGACAGTTTTGCAATCGGTGTTGAAAAAAATGATTTGTTCATTTTTTATCTCTAAAAGGTGCCACAAAACACAGCCCAAAATTTTTGTAAATCCAACATTTTGTGCAAACCATTCGTGAATACTTTCCACTAAAAAAAAATGTATTAAGAAATATTTCATACCATGGTCATTACACGCAATATAATTCTACGAAGAGTACGGAGTATTTTCTCGTCTCGCTTCATCTTTCATTGATCAATCTCTCAAAACAATTATACGTATCATTGTTTATAAAAGAGCGTAGTTGAATAAAGTAATGAGCGATTTTTCACATATATTTGTTGGTGTTACAACTTCTGGAATATGTTGAAGTGTCCAAATAAACTATTATAAACTTATAAAATTCTTTCCTGTTTGCAAGAAACACTGGAAGTTGGTTTCAAAAATGTTAACGTACATAAAACTAGCAATCCATCAAACGGGAACATTTGTTCATTTTTAAAAATGAACTCTTCGAATATAATTATAAACTATGCACAAATTCGCTCTATCCATGAATTAATCGGCAAATTTAAAATTGGTATTTGCACAAAATAATACCTTTTTTTTATATTTTGAAACGTAATCCAAAATTGGCACTCCTCTATTTTTTCTCGCCTCAAACCTTAACGTAATACTTACATGATTAGAGATTAAGAGAAAATTTCTCAGATCAAGAATATCGATAAAAACAAAATTCTGTAACGAAGTAGCGTAAAAATATATCCCTGCAGTTCCTGAATTTCCACATAAAAATTTCAGTTTTCGTTTCTACTGAAACCGAATCACACAAACAACAACGATCAGCAAATTCTCAAAATACAACTTCGAGGTTCAAAAAATTCAACAATTATTAGAAGAAAACTCGAAGCATTGTGCAGTAAAATTGAAGAACAATAATGTAATACTATGAGAATGCTGGAACGTAGAATGTTTTTTTAATTATAAAATGCTAGTGAATTTTTAAAATTAAAATTAAGGGGACGAACTAATCCATCGTCTTGATAAATTCGATCGCCGAACAGAATTGGATCCACCAGTACTGTTTTTCGCCTTCGACTCGATTTCCGTAAAAGCTGTCAACGTACTGTACGGTAGATAAAAGTGATGGTGGATTTGTCTATAAAAAAGACGGTAAGAGCATGTATTACACGGTTCAAGAAATTTGTGTCAGTAATTTCTCAAGTTTTCGAAATTTATCATCTTCACATTTCCATTCGTAAAAGAAAATTTATAATTCAAAACCTTTCAATTTTAAACTGAACTTTTCTCATTTCCAACGTCCTCATTTTTCAGACTTACGGATTTTTTTCTGAATAGTTCAATTTTTTACAATTTTTTCCACACATCTGATTATAAAAACATGGAAAATTCTAAGCCATTCCCAGAGTTGCTTGAGAAACAAAGAAATTACCTTAATAATAATGTAGACTAAAACTGGAATAAAATCGTCTGCGGCGGTGATTCCCCTTTCTGAGGCCATCGACAGGAGGTTCATGATGGTCGTGGCGCAGCGAAAAACGCACTGCAATTTATCTCGAGGAGTTTTGTACGCGGAGATCACAGCCAACTCCTCTTGCGCCCACGGCCAAGGACACTCGTAATGGTAATTCTTTGGAATACGCAGATCTTTGTGATTCGGCGTCACAACCTTGGCCAACTTCTTGATGTGATCGTATAAAAGCTGGTCCCGATTAATGTCGCCGTCACCGTTCGGATAAAGTGCGTTTTGGTAAATACGCGCCATAACCGTCCTTTCGACCACGATTCTCGCTAATTCCAACTGGCTGTCGCTCGCCGCTAAAAACGTAAAATTTTCTTCGTTTGTACAACAAATAATCATTTAATTCATTTGAAAAAAAACAAACAAACAAACAAATGAAAAAAGTTCATGACAAAAACGTCACATTTGTATAGTATTGCAAATTTTACATTTTTCACTAAAATTCAAAAATACCCACCTTGCCAAATCGGATCGTTCAACATATCCGTGAAAATTTTCCCAAGGAAATTGTCGACAAGATCCTGCTTTTCGTCCGCGAGAGTGAGCTTTTTGAATTCTTCACAAAATTGGGACAGTAAAGATTCTTTCTTCTCCAAAAATACCCGGACGCAGACAGAAACAAGGTGATTGTTTATGGCCTCCCGATCACATTTTACACGTTCGCTCAAACTGTAAAAAAAAATCACGAGAATAATCATTTTTTCAGAACATTTTGCAATTCATTACAGAAAAACATTTCAAAGATAAATTATACGTAAGTCAAACTGTACGAGAGTTTGACTGTACAACAGTTAAAATTACGAGAAGTAAAATATTGAAATTTTTACCGATCTAAATGTGCTAGGGTCGACAAAAGTCCCTGACGACACCTGATCAGGTACGCGATGTACGGCGATCGTTTTTGGTAATCTTCTTTGAGGGACTTGAAAAGTTTGTTACAGCCTTCGTCATTGAAAAGGTTGATGCAGCGCAAAGTTTCGTGGAGATGAGCGATTAGCTGTCTGTTCTGCAAATTTATAGCTTCAGCCAACTGAAGCTGGAGGAAAGCAACGAGTTCGTTGTCTTTTTGTATCCAAGAATTTCTCTGAAACATTCATTAATACAAATTATTAGAAAAAGTTTTAACCATTATTGACATCTCAATTATTCACCATAACAAAATAACATACAGAAATTGTCAAGTTGAAAAGTTACAGAGGTTGCTTTTTCACTTTTATGTGAGTAAACGAACCTCGGTAATATTGGTCCAAGGAACATACTGCAAATCGGCAGTACTCAAAACCATTCGAAGTTTCCTTTTGGCATCCAGAAACGCGAAAGACGACTCGACGTGATTTGGATCGATGAAAAGTCTTTCGTCTTCTGCTTCTTTGGTGCGCGAATGGGAACTCTCGACAGAAGCTGTGTCGCTTGCTGCACTTGGTTTTCTCCTGTACTTGGCCAAAATGTCATCTGTGCTATCTGGAATATCAAAACCATAAATAAAACCTCATTTTTTAAATCCAGAGTCGTGACCAGTAATTTTCAATCTTAATCAAAGTCAGACAGATTTTTCATAATGCTTTTTTTTATTCCAAAATTTCAAAGCTTTTAGAAATTCTCGAAATTTTTTCAGATTCACGAAAATCTGCACAAGTTTCTCTGAAGTTTTTCAAATTCCAAAAATTCCAAGACCCACCAGCGTTTGGACTCCCGGGTGCCATTACATCTTCCGACGTAATCCTTCGCAGTCGAAGCCTGGCGATATCAGAGTTATCACCACCAGCTTCGCGATCGTAACACCTATTCAAATCGTCGTTTCCTCTCAACGCTTTTCCTCGACGATTCCTCAAAGACATCTTAAGTTTACCGAAAAATCCTCTTTTGTTTTTCTGATCGTCATCGAGCAACTCTTTGTCGCCTCTTTCCGCGGTCATGTCGAAACTTATGCTTTTGGGAATCGCTCCCGTGGAAGTGCTGGGTTTGGTTGACCCAGAAATCGAACCGTCGATGACGTCATTTCCCCCATTGACCATCGGCTGCGAAACGGTCGACAAAGCGTTCATTTTCGAAGTGGAAGTTGTCGCTTCTAACTCTTGAAATTTCTATAAAATACCAAAAAACAATTTCAATTCTCAATTTTTCATAATTTCAAGTTTTTTTTTTTTTTTTTTTTTTCTAATAAGAAACACAAAACTCTTTTAAAACTATATAACAACTCGTTGCACACCCGACTTACCATTTCTAATTTAATGCCACCATTAAATAACTTTTCATGACACGGTGTGGAATTGGAAACGTTATGTTGTAAGGGAGAGATATTGGAACTCGTCGCAGCGGATCGAGGTCGTTGACGTTCCGGGGTATTTTTGCTGTCGTCGACGTGCATCTTTTCGACCATATTTCCGAGTCTGTCCTCGGAAATGGGCTCGATGTTGAGGCTGAGGTTGCTGTCCACAAAGTCGATGGTACTTTGTCGATAGTCCATGAAGGTGCCGCCGCGACCGGTCACGTTGTGCACCGTTGGCGACCGCAGGAAAATGTTCAGAGGCGAACTCGTGGCACGACCTTCACGAATTGGTCGAAACAAAGTGCTGGCATTATCATTCGAAGAACCTGAAAAAGTATGCGAAATAATTATGTATTATAAAATTCAACGATTGTATTTCCAAAAATTTCAGAAGATTTTCAAGCATTTTTAAAAAGACTAAAAAATTGTTCAAAATTCACTGATATTCAGACAAGCCACTAAACGAACTCGATGACAAAAAACTGTAACCAAAAAATTTTATGCTTTGTAAAAAAACCATTTTACCTGGATTTACCGGAGGCGGTGTATCTTCCCCCCCTTCAGGTTCCCCTCGACTTTCGATTTCGGATCTCGCCGTGTCATCAGATCTAATTGAAAAGGAATTTTTTCATTAAATTGATCAATTGGATTATCAAGTTTCAACGATCATTTCTCATACCTGGCAACACTGGCAGTATCGTCAGTGTCAACTTCTGTTAACCTCTCCGAGTCACTGGCGAGGACATCCGTGCTCCAAGCTTCGGACGCAGTTTCGCTGACGTCGAGCATTGATTGATTGGACTCTGGAAGTAACGCCGGGGGAGTTTGTTCGGTTGGTGGAGGGAAAGGGAATCTTTCCTGCTGTTCGATAAAGTCACAGTCGGAAGCCAGGACGTCGGTGGACCACGTATCCGACACCAAAGAAACGGTCTCGTCACCTTTTAAAATTGAGATTATTTTTTATAATAAAATAAAATTTTTAGAATAAAATAAGATTCATTCGAAAGATAATTGGATTTGGTTATAAATTTAAAATTAAAATACAACCCAAACCCTTCCAAAATGATTATAAATACAAAAAGAGAACACAAAATGCCAACTGACAAATGCCTTCAAAAAATTATTTCACATATAGTAAATAAACAACAATGACAAAGAACCAACAAAACTCTATACCTTCTATTAGTTTCTTGATCTCGAACTTGCAAAATTTATCGTCTATTTCCGAACGTCTTTGTTTCGTTGGAATCATCGGAGGTGGCAAATCCATTTGTCTAACTTCGCCTCCAACTCGAGCATCGTCGCCTTCAGTTATTTGAGACGACGGCGTGTCTCGACCTAAGAAATCGTCAACATCAAAATTAACAAAAAAGCTATTCTCCAAATATACATTTTTTTTAAAAAGTACAAAACCTGAAATATTCGGCGTGCCCCTTCCAGAAACATTAGCAGAAACCATGTCCGAAAGATTATCATTCTGATCTTCGGTTTCCAATTCTAAAGAAGAAGCTACGCTGTGATTCGATGCAGCTTCGGAAACTGCTTCCAAATTGTCCGAAGTGTTGCCAATAGAGCCTTCGAACAGCACTACAAAAATTGTTGTTGACATAAAAAAATGAACAGCAAATTAGAAAAATGAACAGAAAAAATTACCTTCGTCATGAGATAGAGAAAATCGGGTTCTTTTTTCTTGAGACTCTGTTCGTTCCACATTATTTTCTCCGCAAGCTGTATCGTTTCCATTTGGCAAATCTTCCGAAAGGTTCAAAGTCACTGATGCGGTCTCAATGTTGTTTTGCATTTCCATACAAAGAACCTTGAAAAATTTTTTTCAAATCACATTTCCGAGTACAATATTGGAGTCTGTTTCCGATTACTATTCATTACGGCAAATTTCATTTTATCGACCTCAAATCGCTCAATTTCAGCATACTTTTTGTTCGCTTAAAAATCCAATAGTGGCTTCATTGACTGGACCAAAAGGAATGACGAGAACTCCTTGGAAGTTTTTATCATTTGCTTCTTCTTCGGGCCCAGACGTTCCATTCACTTCATTGGTTCCATCAGCGGTAGCATTTAATGATGATGACGAATTTGTTCGATTTCCACGACCTCTCGATACTGAAATAAAAAATGTTATATAAATACCAACGACGTGACACAGTAGTTAGAATAGTTAATTAATGAATAATTATTGATGATTAACAGTCAAAAATTTTCAAAATTTCCCAAATTCACCTTTCCCTAAAATCCCCCCCCGTTTGCTTGGCGTTTCCTGGCTCACATTCGCATTTGTTTTATTGCACCCAAGTTGCGTTGTCGGAAGTTGCGCGAGCAGTTCCCCGACCTGTTTCAAATCCGAATCAACATTTCTCAGAGATGCTTCGTCCTCGCCATTCCCGGAACCATTTTCGGCGTTGCAAACATTCTGAAGAAAAGAAATGAAGGCGCCAAGTTCGTTCTCTGTAAAGAGCGCAGCCGACCTGGTCAATCCCTGAAGCTTGTTGATGTCAACGATGGAAGGTTCATCCTCGAGTTCCTCGATCGCGTTTTCCAACATTGCGTCCAGAATCGAGGAAACGGAACTGTTGTCGAATTTTCTATACAGGTCGTTGACCTTGCCATCAATAGGCTGATACTTGACGAGAGAAAGCATCTGCAAGATCTGGCCAACTTGCATCAAATTGAACCTGGCAACATCGCTGATGGGAGCGTCGGTTATGCCGTAAGGTTCGGGGTTAACGATTGCTGGGCAAATGAAGTATGTGAAAACGAGGTCCGTGCACATCGCGTGTACCTGGACGGAAAAAAATTATTTCGTACTATTTTACATCAACTAAAAAACATTCCAAAACGTTTAAATCCGTAACGAACATAGTAAGTTGCCATAATATGAAAAAAAAAAAAAAATTTCCAAACTCACTTCCTTAACATCCACGCTCTTGTTTTTCCCCAAAAGTCCCGCCATCTGCCTCACGATCCAACAAATGCTGGTCGGAAAACAGTGCATGTTCTCCCTGATGCTACAAATGAACCTCTGCGTGATGCGAACCAAAGAATTCACCACGTTCATTCTGTATCTCTGCAACTTCGTCTGGTACTCCTGAGTCCCCTCCTTCCCAAATTTCTTCAACTTTTCATCGGGTAAAAACCTGGCCGAAATTTTGTCTGGGTCGATGTACAAATAAACCTCTTCTTCCATTAGCAACTTCATAATCGGTCCGTGGAGAGCAGCCGTGAGAAACAGCTTCGCCGAGAACAAACTTTCGTGGAAAATGGAGTAGATCCTGGAGAATGTGCAAGTGCCGTGTCGCAGCATCCTACGGGGATTGTCCGACGGCACAATCTGGTGCACCATCAGATGTCGCAGAAGTCGCAGAACGAAAGCTTTGTCCTCCGGTAAAATGCAACTGCCATACAAGCCGGAAACCAGTGATTGGACGATGCTTTGCATAAGTTCCGGGAGTATTCTGTCACCCTCGACGAGGCACGAGGCGAGGAGTTTCGGGGACTTGCGCAGAGTGCCCAGAAACTCGCCATAGGCCAGGCATGTTTGGTACTCCAGGTGTTTGTAGGCGTCCAGGAAGTTGGAACTTTCCAGGGCGTTGGCACGTTGGCAACAGGAAGCGGGACTATAGTCGGGTCTGGCGACAATGAGGTGATTGAGGTTGATTCTTTGTTGCGCTGTGACCCAGGCTTGTTTGGAGAGGTCCGAGGACATGTACAAAACCTGGGAAAATTGGAAGGTACAGGTTAATTTTCTATGAAAACTAGCTTATTTCAGAAAAATTGAATAATTCAATTTTCTAATTAGTAAACGAGAGTTATCGAATTGAAAAATTCCTAACATTTAGCAATTAAAAATTTAGAATGAAAGAATTGTTCGAGTTTCTCACTTTTTCATTCAGAGTTTTCAAATTCTGTTTTTCTGAAGACCGAAACAACTGCTCCTGACGCAGATGTCCAGCCAATTCGAGCACACCCCACTGCATCGTCGTCAAAGACTCGTTGCTATTTACAGAAGACATTGCTAGAAAAAAAAAAAATTATTTGGTAAGCATGCCAATTTATGACTGATTTAAAGTTATTTATTGTTGTTTTGGATTCAACAATTTAGAAAAATTAGTTGTAACTGTACCAAGTCAACTTTTTAGAACACAGTAAATTCAATTGTGATTTTAATACAAAATGTTCAAGAAACACTGTACATATATTCCTGACTTTTTTGAAAGTGGAAATTAATTCAAATGAAAAAAATTACATTCATAGAAATTATAGGCAATTTTTCTCGTTTTAGAAAAAAAAACGAATGTTACAATGAATGTTGAAAAAATGTTTGACGATTATTCTCGAAGCTAGGAAAAAACAATGATCATTGTAAAATACATGAAATTTTTATTCAACTATATATCTAGTAAAAAATAGAATTATAAAATCAGCAGCATTTTCTACCTAAATTTGTATGTGAAAAAACACTAAAAATCACTGTTTTAAAAAGTGTCATCCCTTATCATCGAGAAAAATACTGAAATAAAACAAACGTACATTCAGAAGGATGATGGAAAACTATTTAATCATGTCGCACATTGAATGACGTCAAAAAAATACAAAAACATTCAAACCTGAAAAGACCGATATTCCAAAACAACTCAAGTTCCTGAAATAGTCATAACTAACAACACAAACAAAAAAGCACTCACAACCTCTCCACAATCCCGAAACATTCTCTTTCTTTCACCCCTTCGAAACATTCAAACATAAACAAAAACTCTCCGTCGTATTCCACGACGCAAAAAAACGACGAAGAAACCGTTATTTCAAAAAATTCTTCGAAAACCGCAAGATAATGCAAAATAATCGCCTGGAAAATCTCATTATGTCACAAAAAGATTTTCCTGACAACCCGTGTCCATTGTTATGATCACGACAAATACGCACATAACCTCGCTTTGGTGCCCGAGAAAATGTCGCACTCGCTACGAAATCTCCACGATCCTGAAGGTAAGCAACTCCAATTGTCAATTTTCGCGATTTAAAAAGTTTCAACAATGATTCAAAGTAATGACAATCACTGACTTGCAATATAAACAAAAGTCGTACGCTCAGCATTACCCTACTTTTATCGTCATACGCCCATATTTACCTTTTCGCGTTTTCCGAGGAATTTCCACGTAATCTCGTTAAACTCGTTTTTCAATCTTTCGGGAAACCGTTTAATTACACTTGACGCGCGCGACACTGAGCAATGATCATTGCAAATCACGAGTACATGCTGTATTATCGCGTGAACGACGCAAGGTTTCGCGTGCTTTTTTCTCGATTTAACGCCAAAACAATGATAATCGTTGTTATCGGGTCACATTTCAAGTCGACAGAATTCGCGAGTTAATACAAATCAGCGCACACTAAGTTTTTCGCGGACGCGTTCACTGGAATTTATTTATGACATGTATGTCAGGACAATAACATGATGGAGAGAGGGAGGAGGCGTGGGAGGTCGCGTGAGTTGGAGAGAGACAGTTGCGTAAAAAATAACGAGATAGAAAGAGACGGTTGCGTAAAAAAAATAACGAGAGAAATGTGCGAAAGCGTCCGCCATTTTCATTTTCAGGAAAACGCCATTGGCGTGGAATTCGATTTTATAAATTTTTCATCTTGTAGGAAAATACAACCATTCAACAAATTTGAGAATAAATCACTTTTCGTAACAGTTTTAGTGAATTCATTGAAAGTTTTTCACATTTATAAAAATTTGAAAAAGATTCATTCAGATTTTATAGAATTTTTCCTTGATATTGTATATATTACTGGGTTTTTATTTATTATCTGTAAATTCGACGCTTCAATTCACATTCTTCGGCATTTTCGAAAGTAGCAAAATTTTAACGATGTTTTTATTCGACGCTTATAGGAAGCAATTAGCATTATTATTAGCGTGATTCGATCAATGAGGGGAATAAAATTATTTGATATAACGATATTGAAAACGCTCATACAATGAGCGTTGATTGGGGGGAACGGGAAATATGAAAGGCGAGGAGAGTGTGGCCTATCGTACGAGAATGCCGATTGTATAGTACACTCGATCGTCATCCTTTCATTCATTACTTTCGCACGCTTTACTTAGACGCGCTTGTTACGCACACGCGCACTTTTTTACATATATTCGCATGTTCCACTTTTCCTATGCGTTTCTGTTCACGGTACGAATACCGTGGGCAAGGTCGATGCTGCAGAAAAGTAATTTTTGCGGTCGAAGTATATTTTGAAATTATATTTTATTGCGATCGGAAAAATCGACCGAAAATCAATATTTCAGTTTTTTTATTAGTATTTTTTTCCATTTCTGCATAATACTAAATTTTTAAGGATTTTTTTCAATTCCAAATTGATAGACATAATGTTCAAATACTCTGAAATTATTTCAAAAACCCTCATTGATCATTTCAAAAATGTACATGAAAAAAGTTTATAAACCATTGATAATTTTAGCAAATTTAGACGAATTCCAA
Organism: Platygaster equestris; assembly: GCA_030522785.1. Taxonomy (NCBI): domain Eukaryota; kingdom Metazoa; phylum Arthropoda; class Insecta; order Hymenoptera; family Platygastridae; genus Platygaster; species Platygaster equestris. The sequence goes on from JAPYZK010000766.1 coordinate 17,405, forward strand.
CGTTTTTCGATACTCACGAGTCCTCGAAATCGGCAAAAACTACTAGAAATTACAGCAAACCTGGACAATCTGAAATTTGGAACCTCAATAAAATTTTTTGTTGTTCTACAGAACCATCTTCCACTCCCCGCGAACAAGAATCCGGCATTCAACTTCTCGCCAGATTACGCCCGAAACCATCCCTCGAAGGTTTCGAAAAAATTCTCTTTCCAAACACCCTCGGCCCCGGGGAAATCGTGGAAATATCCGGAAACATCTCTAGTGGCAAGACCATCCTCGTAACTCAACTGCTCGCAAAATGTATTCTGCCCACCAAAGCATACGGAATTTTCATGGGGGGTCTCAATTCAGGAGTGATTTTCCTCAACACCGACCACCATTTTCGACTTTCCAAACTCATCGGATTCCTGCAAGATTCGATCGTTTCTGCATTTGAGTCTTACGGGAAAAGTCGTCCCAGTGACGAAGCATTGTCGGGCATGGTTCACAACTGTTTGCAGAATCTCATCGTCGTCGACTGTTATTGCAGTTACCAATTTCGCGTCACTTTGGGTTCTTTGATGGATACTATTCTTTCTCAGGAAAACACGGCTTTTATAGTTCTCGATAGTGTTTCCGCGTTTTTTTGGGAGGAAAGGGAAAAGTTCAAATTGTGGAAGAAAGATTCGTACGTAGAAAATGTATTGAAATCTATTCGTGAAAAAACTGAGCATTTCGAGATTCCTTTGATTTATACGAAACAGAGGGAATTCGTTACCAAGGTCAGGGGTTCCTATGGTTTGAGAAATTTGGTGCATCATAGAATTGAGCTTTTCAGGTGTGAGAAATCAGGTAAATTCAGGTGTGTTGTTAATTCCAAAGATCACATGAGTAAGAGTTATCAGTATGAGATTGGGGAATCTGGTTTGAAGTGGTTGGGTAATCCTAAATAAGTGCAAAATGTGATGAAATTCAGTTTTTATTGTAACTTTGAACCTTGTAAGATTCCCAAGAACCTTATAAGATTTTACCTATTTCTTATAAGGAATATGTGAAATCTTATAATTTTTGAAAATCGTAAGGTTCAGAGTTACTCGAATTTTCTCTTGAATTTGGAAACAAAAAAAGCACGGTTTCAAAAGTAAAAATCGCTTGTTTTGTCGTAAAATAAATATACGAATTCTCCATTTATTAAAAAGTAAAATTAAATAAAATGTACATCACAAACTTCAATTAGTTTTGATATTTGGTAGAAGTACTTGATCTAAAACATCAGAAGGAATCAAAAGTCTCGAACCTGAAAAAGTTATTTTTGGACCACCTACGTGCTTTCTCGCAGAAATTAAATCTTCGACGATTTTTGCTTCGTTTGCCGTAACTCCTCCAAGGACGTAGATTATTATCCAAGAATTTTCCGATGGATGCTTTTGTTTACTCTTTCTCAAGAAACTGCAAAAATGAAATTATAAGTTAATTTAAAATTAAAGTTAATCAATCCAGTTCTAGTCTAAATTGTTACTATTGAATTAATCGAATATTATGTTTCGAATTAAAAAACTCAAAATTACTCAAAACTCGAAGAAACCGTAGGCTGAGCTTGCAGCAAATCCACAATTTGAGGTTTTTCTGGATCCAGCAAATCCGAAACGAGACGTTGCAAAATACCTGCACATTGTGTCATTTCTCGAGGATCCGGCTTCGTGATAATATTTCTGAAAATCCAAAACAAAACCAGTGAAATTCTTTAACTTTAACAGTTTTGTAATAAAAAATTATACCTGTAATTGTGTAAGTTTTTTCGTTGACTAGAAATAAGATTTAAAATTTCCACTATTTGCTCAGCGATTTCTTGAGCTGCGTTTTTCGCTGCAGAATCTTCTGTAATACCTGTAAAAATATGGCGATTTTGTACCGTTAGATATATTTTTGTAATGCCAATAAATTGTTACTTTTTACCTAAAAGAAGAAGTGTTTGGTAGTAAATTGAAGTTCCGCATGAAAAATCCGCTTCATTGCATTTTTTGATGTCCTCGTAAATAGCGTCGATTAAGGCATTTTTGAGCTGATTTTCTTGTTGGACTGGAAATTTTATGTCGGGTCCGCTCAAAGCGTAGATGTGAACGAGCAATGACAGTAAATTTTCGGTGTCCAAACCTCGCGTTGCTCTCGTTTTTATAATTGTGCTAAGCTAGTGAAAAATAATAACAATCAGGTCATTTGTGAATTATTTTTCAAACAGTCGATTCATTAGAAACTGTAAAAGTTATGTTTAGAGTTTTTCAAATGTTTTTGAAGTGTTCTGAATTATTCGTAAATGTTTAAAAATTGAGTAACCAAATCAACAAAGAAAAATTCGCAACGTGTTCATTACCTGACTCAATATACTTGAAGAATCACGACTCAAGGACAAATTCTGCAGAATCAGCTTCTCCAGTCCAATGAGTAACTCAATTTTCGATGTTTTCTCTGATTTCAAAGCTTGAATGACAGCAATTATATGCTGAAAATGAATTCCATTATTGTAATAAAATATTGTTTTAAAGTCAAAATGAAAAAATTTGCATACATTTATTCAGATGAGAAATATGTTAGACTGCATATTTTCATGACTTCGTATAAAAAGAAGTAATATTCCAAAAAATATCAACAAATATGTTGCTTCAGATACAGCAACAAAATCAAGAAATCTTACTTGCAGTTTTTTGCTGCATTTTGCCAAAGATTCAACGCTCTCGGAATTTCTAAAGTTATGAACACTTTTTTCGAGACTATGCACTGAAACTCTAGTGGCGATTCTATTTTTTGGACTGGCGATGGAAGAAGACATTTCAACAAGCATTTTGTTCAGCGCCAATAAAACGTCTTTTTGTTTTTTAACCAAAAGAAGATCCAACAATACCGTGTCTTTTGTGGCTAAACACCCTGGCACAAGAAATGACGAAGGAAATTCCTAAAAAAATTGAAATTTGTTAATTTTTTTTTTTTACGTTTTCTTAATCACAAATTTTACAAAAAATGTACATTCACATCCGCGTTAGGGCTAAGTGGTGACATGTTGACAGCAACATCATTTTGATGATGCGTCAGCCGTGGCAAAGTGCACAAAATGTGACTCAACACCGATTCCGTGTTATGACTCGTGCACATGCACAAATCCAAAGTTCGATCCACCAAAATCAAGGTCACGTTTTCCGAATTTTTACTATGCTGTTGAAAAAATACAATAATGCAAATATAAAAATCAAATTTAGTATAGAGAAATGATCAATTTATAAATTCAATTTAGTTGATTATTTTTACTTTTCTTCTTTCAACGACAGCTGGCGAATTTTCGAAAGCATTAGTTACGAATTCGCTCAAATTCCCGAGTGCATAAATATCTTCTCTGGTGTTAAAATTGGCGAAGAAATTGTTGAAAGAAGTTACGAAATATTGCACGTCGGTTTCGCATTCCTCCGAGAATCGACCGTTTATCGAGGGCATCAAGTGTCCAAAAGGTGGTGTTACAAATAACCCTTCGTTAATTGCAGCAATAAAAATTGGTTTATAGACTATTGTTACTTTTGAGTTCTGGAATAGAAAAAAACGTTTCAAAATTATTAAATATTTGTTGAGAGGCTGAAAATGGAATTTTTCATTATGAACAGTATTCACACAAAGGAAATTTTTTTTTTGTTCAAGTTTTTATGAAAAACGACTCTTGAAATGAAAGTCTAAATAAATGTTGTTACCACAGCCTTATTTTTCAAATTCATCCATTCGTTCGTATCACTCTTTAATTTTCTGTAACTATTTTCTTTCCCTTCCAGAGAAATCGACGTCGAATTCAAAACACTCGGATTCGCCGCGCAAACTATGATGCATTCTTCGAAATTGTTTTTTTCTATTATCAATTTCAAAGTTCTGCTGTAAAATGACGATTCTGGGGAAGCGCAAATTATCACTGCTTTTTTAACAGCATCAACTTTCACGTACTGTAACAAAAAAATTAGCAAAAATAAAATTTTGTGATGTTATTTCAGCCTTCAAACAGAAGAATGTGTAACGATATATTTTTCAAGAAAAACATTTGAAAAACAATAGTCAACTCAAAATTAATGAAAATTCGAAAATTTTCAAACTTATTATATAAAACAAAAACTTCAAGATCGGAAATTGTTTAAATGTGGAACTTCTACAGAAGAAAATTTTATCCTAAAAGGAATAATCACTGAAAAACAAAATAAATTCAACTGTCGATCAAAAACTGTGTTTTTTTTTCATTTGTATGATTTGCTACGTTAATTGAATTTAGAAAGAAAATTGGATAATTTTGGTTTTAAATTGAAAATTGCACATACGCAAAAATTGTACATAGCAATTTCATGCACAGAAATGGCGCCTGATTTTTTAAGCGAAGAAAAAGCTTTGTCTCCAGTGTACCAATGTAAACATTCGGCAATTGTATGATCGATGTAAACTGCAGCATTTTTTACTTCTTCAAAAATTGATTTCCAACAATCGTCAGTGAATTTTGATAGAACCTTTCTTTGATCCATTGAAGTTCAAATGGGGAAAAAATGTTCTCTCTCTCTCTCTCTAAAACTCCCTAAAAATAATAAATTGATATATATTATTATTTCATATGATAAAATTTAAATTCAAGTCTGCCAAAAAAAATTACAATGTCGCTCAAATAATGTTTGAGATTGCAAATAAATGCGATAAATATTCAACAAGTTACATATGTTTTTAACATCTAAACAGTATCTCTTTTATGCACATGAAAAAACATCTTATGATGAATTCCATGATAAGCAAATATGACGTTGCTAAATTTTGCAGAAAAAATGCGATCATTACATTTTACTGTAAAGAAATGTGTACTTTTTTTATTATAATTTAGACAAAAACATAAATTTTGAACATGGCCAAGTTGTAAGTCTTGTAACACGAATTTGACACGTAAACAAACATTGTAGTTCGATGACGTTTCAACTGCACGTTCAAAACTTACTGTATCTATTGTCAAATTGCGAAGAAATATTAAATATCACGAATCTTTCATAAATTAGGGCGAATTCACAAGCAATTCATAAAAATATTATCATAGGTATTACGATTAAACAAATTTTTTTGATTGACAGATAATTTATTAATTGTTGTCAGTCGATGGCAGGTGTCAGGGGTGGTACTCTCAATGTTAATTTTTTCGCCCGAAAATTTTCGCTGATTTGCGCGCCATCTAGATGCATCAGGATCTACTAGTGTGTATATAT